>APFE030271550.1:0-24023 GCA_000404065.3 Pinus taeda | reverse complement strand
AGCATGAGCTTAGCAATTCTCAGACTTGGGGACTTAGATTTGGGAGCTTGAAGAGTAGAATTACTAACTAGCTTGTCAAAGGGAAAAGAACAAGCTTATATAGAGGTAGGAGGAGTAGATAAGACCATCCACTTGATTCATGGGATTGTCCTTATCATTAGGAAGCTTCCATGAGAGGTGGAGAACTACTTCCCTCCTTGGGAGATACGAATCCCAACTGAACTAACTCAAACTGGAATCAGTTCATGGATAGGTTAGAAGGAACCTTCGGAAGTTTGTTTGTTAAAAAATTTACCCAATTGGGTTGGCGCTAGTGCGACCCTGACACAGAGCGCCAACTGGTGCGACCTCTTTGAAGGATTTCCCCCATTTGCACGAGTGATACACTATGGAACAACGCCAATGGAAAAAGGGCTATTTTTATGGGTATTTTGTAGAAGGTGTCTTCAGGGCATATGAAGTATATACTCAAGGGGATACAATGCAGGTGTTTTCAGGTTATGTTACTTCTCACAGGTCCAGAAATAGGTCCTCCAATGTACGGGAGAAGGGGTAACAGGGACGGTGACAAAATACTGTGTAACAGATGCCCCCTAAAGCATGAAGCCCGAGAGAGAGAGGGGTGAAGTGCTTTACAAGAACATGGTCGACTGAAAACACGGCCACTGGAGATCCTGCACGAAGTACAACTGATATCTCAAATACATGATGTACATGGTATGGGCGCAGTCATCCATCGCAGAGTACATAAAAATCTAGATCCAAGGTATGGACGCAGCCATCCAGTGAGGATCGATGAATAGACTCAGGCATGGTCATAGCCATCCAGTGAATGAGTCATGTAGTGATGATAATAATCCACAAAATGCAACCTGGATCTCAATAGACAAAATCCAGGGTCTTGCGCTCCATCTCGACCCGAACTAAGTACAAGTTCAAGCATGCGAATATGGGAGTCGAAGTCGAACATGCGAGAACATCGTCTAATTACCAGTCAATGATGAAAACTGGTAACAGACGCGAGAGGTACCACCAATAATGACAATGGTCCTCAAGGCACTATAGGTACAATCCACGGCGTGCGAATCAATGAGCCAGTGTCGAACACCCGTAGAATCATCCGATCGGAGGCCAATGATGAAAAACTCACGTCGAACACGAAGAACCTGCCATTGAGGCATGCAGGATCCAAGGTACATGAAGGGAGTCTCTAAGTCAACTTCCTGGATAATGAGCTGAAGTTGACAGGAAGTGACCTTGATCGAAGGTGGGCCATAATGTTTCCCACATCATCGACACGAGACAGAGAAGGATAAAATGTTTTGTGTGAGGTATCAGAGGGAGGTTGAGTATTCTAAAGAGGTCAACTTCTCTTCAACATATCGGCGGCACGACAGTGGACTTGGCAGTATTTGACATCAAATGATCAGGGGTCATGGTGACAAGACGATGAGCAGATGAATGGTCAAACAGGATAACCCAAACCCACGGAAGCAAGTGTGAAACAAGATGAGATGTCCCCACCCAAACACGAATGCAGACAAGTTCCATGTTCAAGAGCGACATACTGCCGACACGACTTTGATTACGGTTCCTTTATTCCCCCACCATTTCTAGCGAGTACCCCGATTATTTTTGGATGACAAGCTTGACGGGGATAGCATATGCTTGGGAGGTGTCATCGTGACAGAATCCGATGTCATTAAGCTTTAACGAGTCTGACAAAGGAAGAACTCGACGTCTTTTCATATTTAGAGAGTTTTAAAAGACAGCAAAAAGGAAACTATAGGGGTGTCGTTTTTCGTAAAGTTGTGTCTCTCAAGCCCGAAAAAGTATAAAACCATGCTCGAAAGAACCGCCCGATCATTACGACCGAGGAGTACTTTTCATAAGTAGTGACTCTGAGCTGAAAAAGTAAAAAAGCGATCAAAACCATGTCGCTTCGTGACCATTAACGAACCAGAAACGACAAGGGTCCGACGATCTTTTCATTTTTAAACGGTCGGAAAAAGGGTTTAAAGACGACCGCCTCTCATTACCGTTTAACGAGTCAAGAGGACCAACTCGACATTCTTTTCACGTTTAGAGAGTCAGAAAAGAGCAAAATATGACTCCACAGTGACTTTTTCGTGTGTTTACTGAGTCCGAAAAAGTATAAAATACAACTCGTTTCGCCGCCAAAGCTGCATAAACACCTGGCGCTGCACAAGAAATCAGCGTAAAATCCATTTTCGACACAAATATTCATAAAAATATTCATAAAATGACTTTTAAAACTTATTTAGGGGTCAAAAAGTTATAAAATGGTGAAAATGGTAAATAAAAAATTACTTTTCACTTTTTACCTTTGGAGAGCGACAATAGGGTTTTTTGGAGCACTGTCAGTGTCAAGTAAGAGGTCTTGTCCTTAGCTCCATTTTTATCCGTTTAGAATTTATTTTAAGTTGCATTTTCACCCCCTATAGGGAGGATTTTAAATTTAGGGGTTGCGCCTATTGCCGCGGGTTTCGGGCACGGACCCGCGCCAATGGGGAAACTTTCCTATAGGGCGTGCCCCCATGGGCGCGACTGTTTTAGAAACAGTCGCACCAATGGCTGAGCAGATTTTTAGGCAAACTTTTAACAAATTTAAACCCTTTTTTCTGCAATTTCAAGTTATGTAAGAATCTAATTCATTATTTTGGCTTGTGTTTGCAGGGAAATAGACAAAAATGGTGATTGTGTGGAAAGAACGAGAACATGACCAAGTAGACCCATTGGCCTTAGCAGATGAGGACTGCATGGAGGCACTTAAAGCATGTGGGCTCAAGAAATTTTTCATGCTATCCTATTTGCGAGCTCAGCCAGAGATTTTACAGTATTTGGTCGACTTGTGGGACGTACAGGAACAGGTGTTCCAAATACGGGACCAGGTGTTGGAGTTAGACGTATCTGATGTCTACTTCCTCACTGGATTGTCATGACGGGGTCGGTACCTCGACTGACCGGTAGCAGACCATCTGGAGAGAAGATGGAGGAGGTGAAGGCCCGAGTTTGTCCAGGTGCTAGATACGGGCAGGGTAGCGCGAAGGTGGATATCCCCACCATTCCGAACTTGACCCTGAGGGCATTGCTATTCACCATCACACGAGCTGTGGGGCAACAGGCGCCCCATGAGGCTATGAAGAACCATTTGATCCTGGAGACAGAGTGTTTGAGTCCGACGATCTTCAATTGGGCATCAGCAGTGATGACCAATATGAAGAGGTAGCTGACCAAAGCTAACCAGGGCAAGCCGCAACAGTTCGGATATGGCTCCATGTTGGTGACGTTCTTCTTGGAACATGTGCCAAGCTTCCAGGGCCAAGGGGCCTTTGTTGCAGACCCAGCACCTCGAGAGCCGAGGATGGCTCGATGGGCGACATTGATGCCGAGGGGTGGTGGCAGTCAGCAGATGTCCTTTAGACCTGAGTTTTTTGGGTGGCTTCATCGCCAACTGATTGTGGTGGAGGACTAGCCGTATGCGGGGACAGACTTCACCGGAGACTCCGACCTTCCCCTGCCGAAGGGAGAGTACTTGGATGAGGAGATTGGTATGTCCTCATTTTTTGATTTTGTGTTTTTATGTTTTTTTTTTGTTAGTACATGCTTGTCTTAATGACCTTTATATGCATATGCAGATGTCGGCCTAGAGCATCCAGCTGGCATGTCTCCCATTGTGAGGAGACACCCAGTAGCAGTAGCAGCAAGAGCAGATCCTCAGGAGGAGGGTGGTGACAGAGGGGAGCTTATTCATAACCTCGAGGCTATCACTCGAGGGGTTCCAGATTATGCTCGGCTAGCAGATGTCCCGCTAGCGTACCAGAGACACACAGTGGCAGTGCCAACTCGCATCCACTGGCTCCTGAGGCGTTTAGTGTGAGCGATGACGTGCTACCATGAGCACCACTGAGACTAGATATCTAGGCTTTTATTTTCATGCATATTTGTTGGGAGACATGTTGTCTTCGGATGTACTCAGACAAACATGTATTATTTTTTGATGATGCACGGGGTGCAACATTTTGGACACACACACACACACACATATATATATACATATGTTTTATGGTTTATTGTACTTTATGCTTCTTGTGTTATGTTGAATTACATGTTATGCAAATGCCTGTTTAACACATAATTAGCTAATGCATCGGCTAACGTATTAAGCCATCTTGGAATATGTTGATAAGTAATGAAATCAAAATCCCTTTCTAATAACTTAACATGTAAATACAACCTTAAAATCCAATGATCTCTGACAGAATAACGCCCGTTGAGTTGGTGGACGACAAGCTGAGAGTCCAAGTTCATAACCAATGTTCGAATGCCGAGGTTAATCGCCTCAGCTAATAATTCAATCTCAGCACTATATTCAACAACATCGTTCGTTGTAAAACCTAGACAAACCCCTTGAATGTCTACTAACTCTCCATGAGGATCGTAGATCACCCATGCTATAGATGACAAGTTTCCTGTACTACAAGAGGCACCATCAGCGAAACCAACATAAGGCGATCCAGACATCTGTCCAAGAAGCAAAAAGACACAATAAGCGGAAATCATGCCGACACACCACGACAAAAATATAAAAACATGCACACACACCACACGTGCTGAAAGCACATGTATATACAAAAAGAGAGTGCCTGGACTCATGCATAGTATTTTTTCAGATAAAGCCCATTTCGGGGCTTATCCAAGGGATTGCCTTCGTAATCAATAAGCTCTTAGGCTCCTTTTTGCAAAACTCTTTTCACAATGTAGGGCCCATGCCACATAGGCTCGAATTTTCCTGCCCCCAGCTTATCGTTAGCTTGATCATAGAGCAGTACTAAGTCTCCTTGAATCAAAGAGCGGGGGTTAACAGTATTATCGAAGTGAGTTTTCACTCGCTTCTTCTGAGCTTCAATAGCTAAGGAGGCTAGACGACGAGTCTCGTCCAGCCGCTCTAAGTAAAGAAGATGCTCTTCTACTGGAGTAGTATCAGGGAGCAATTTGACGACTATATTTAATGAAGGAATCTCACACTCAATAGGAAGGGTAGCCTCCAGTCCGTAAACTAACTGAAAGGGAGTGAAACCGGTGGTGTCCTTCATGGAGGTATGGTAGGCCCACAAAGCAGAGAACAACATCAGATGTCAATTGGACTTATGCATGCCAACAGTTCATTGAAGCATCGTGACCAAAACCTTGTTCACGGCTTCCACTTGACCGTTTGCCTGAGGATAGTACGGGGTCGAACTATCATGCCTGAGGCCCAACTGTGTTGTTAACTCGGTCATCATGTGATTACGAAAATGCTTTCCGTGATCAGTGACGATGGCTTGGGGTACTCCGAACCGTGAAATAACATGGTTGAACAAAAATTGTGTCCCAGTGTGACCATCTTCAGACAATGTAGGCATCGCCTCAGCCCATTTCGTGAAATAATCAACAACAACGATGATGTACCCATGCCCCCCAGCCGAGCGAGGGTTACAGGTCATATAATCGATGCCCCATTTGGCAAAAGGGCCGCGGTTACAACGGGGTGTAGTGGAGCAGGGGGTGCACGCACCTTCCATTAGTATATTTGGCACTCTGACATGAACAGACGACAAGAATGAAATCCTTGAAAATGGAGGGCTAGAAATAGCCAACACGGAGGATTTTCTATGTGGTGGCATATCCAGACATGTGACCACCACACGCACCAAAGTGGCAGTCATTCAAAAATCTCTCTGCTTCTTCGAAATTCAAGCATCTACGAAGAACAGAATCAACACCGAGACGGTACAGGGTGTCCCCAACGATGCGATATGGTTGGGCTTGATGTCGGATCCGTCGGAGAGAATCCTTGGAGGTCTCGGGACGGAAGGAGGACGTCTGCAAGTAGACAATAATATCCCCGTACCAGGGATCGAGGGTGCTAATGAGGAAGAGAGTTTCATCTGGAATGGAATCCTCTAACTGAGAGGAGGCAAAAGTAGATGGCAAAGAACACAAAAGTTCAGCAAAGACAAGCGATTTCTTAGACTTGGTAGCAGTAAATTCCAAGCCAAACTCTTGGAGGATGACTAGCCACTTCGAGTATTTGCCCCCCAGCAATTGACGTGACAGAATATAAGTCATAGGGTTGCAATCAGAGATCACTGTCGTGGTACGCAACAAGATGTAATGACGAAAGCGTTGAACATCACAAACAGCGGCTAGGGCCAACTTCTCGAAATAAGCATATCGAGATTCCATGTCTAGCAAATTACGACTAAGGTAATAAATAACATGTTCAGTGCCATCATCGTCATCCTAAACCAGAACCATGCCGGTGGTGGTATCAGCAGCGGCCAGATACAACGTGTAATCGCGATCATAATTCGGAGGCCGCAACAAAGGGGCAGAAACCAGAAGAGTTTTAAGATGTGCAAAAGAATCTTAACTTATGGCATCCCATCAAAACGGGGTGTCGCGCTTGAGTAACCGCGTGAAACCTTTTGCCACCTTGGCATAATTCGGGATAAATTGTCATAAGAAGTTTGCTTTGCCATGCAAACTTTGTAGTTGCCACAAAGAAGCAGGGGGAGGAAGTTTCAAAATGGCTTTGACTTTAAGGGGATCCAAGTGGATGCCCTCTTGGGAGACGATAAACCCAAGAAGTCGACCAGATTCTACGCAGAAGACACATTTATGCAGATTAAGGTGAATATTGTAGTGTCGACAGCGGAGAAAAATTTCACAGAGATGTGACGGATGGTCTTGGCGCTTAGCCGAATGAGCAGGAAGGTCATCCAGATAAGGCTGTACGATGTGCCAGATATCATGAAAGGCATAAGACATCGCACGTTGAAAAGTGGCACTGGCATTCTTGAGACCGAAAGGGAGCTTTTTATAAGCGAAAGTACCCCATGGACAGATAAAGGTTGTCTTGTGTTGATCGGCAGGCGTGATATTAATCTGGTTGTAGCCAGAAAAGCCATCCATGAATGAATATATCTCACTCCCAGCACACTCATCAATGAGCTGGTCAATGAAAGGTGTGGGGTAGTTATCTTTCGGGCAGGCTCGGTTAATATCGCGATAATCGACATAGATGCAAATAGTACCCTGCTTTTTATCCACAGGGACAATGTTCGGGACCCAATTTGTGAGTGGGATAGGGTAAATGAAACCAGCTTTAAGAATTTTTTCAACTTCCGCTTTGATTGCTGCAGCCTTGCGAGGGTGCAGAGGGCGTAAACGCTGACGAATAGGTTTAGCTCTTGGATACGTAGGTATCCCATGCACTACGATGTTTGGATCAATGTCGGGCATCTCTTCATAAGACCATGCAAAGACGTCATGAAACTCACGAAAAAGAGCTATATAGATTTGAATTTCCTCAGGAGTGCAAGTGACTCCTATGTAGATGTGCTCAACAATCCCTGGCTTGACAGAGATGTCGATAGGTTGGGTCTGCATAATGTTCCCCAAATTCCCTTTAGATGATACTTGATAGACCTGAATAGGTGTCTGAAGAGGTTGTGAAGGGAGACACGGAGAAAACCACTCGAGACTAGCCAACGTTTCCCGAAGGGTTGGGAGAAACGAGGAACGGTGATGAAGATTGAACCACGGAGGTTCCTCGAGAGACATGGTCTCTATGATGGCATCGTCAGAAGGAAATATTTCCTTTAATGGGTCTAAGGAGGTGCATTATCCAAGCCAAGGGGAATAGTCGTATGCGTCAAGAGCCCCGCTTAAAGAAGCAGATTCAGCAGGAGGAGCCGATACAGCGGAAATTTCGATGTAGTTGAGCTCGGCGGGACTCAATGACATCTCCTCGCCCCACGATTCTATCTGGTCGATGGGGGGAAGGACCCAAGGATCAGAATGAACCAAAATCATACTAATGGAGGTGAGGTTTGGAGGTGGGAGCGAAAAAACCTCTATAAAGGTGGGATCTTTGAAGAGCCCGACTCCCACACTCTCGAAAGGGATGGAGGTATGCTCCACGAAAGGCACATTGCCTTAAGAAGAAGAAGCGAGGAAGGAGAGCTGGTCTACCGTGAGAATTTACCCCTGGTGAGGGAAACGAATGACACGGAAGAGGGACGAAGCCACGACACGCATGACATATGTCCAGCTCTGGCCCAGAAGGAGGTTGTAAGTAAGATTTGCGTCAACGACCTCAACTTCCACTTCAATGGTTTTCCCTTCTAAAGTAATTGGAAATCATTGAAGGATACCATAGGGATGAGATTCTCTCCCATCAAAGGCTTCCAGTGTCGTGGGAGACTGGCTCAAAGTCGGAGACCCGATCACTTTCCAACAAGCAACAGACATGATGCAAGTTGACGCGCCTTCATCAATAACCGTACGATGGATCATTTTTGAATTGATGATGACTTGTATGAGGAAGGCGATTTGATGAGGTAGCCTTGGGACATGGCTCTCGAGATCAAAGGTGATCAAATCCGAATCTACCGGGTTGATGCCACCGATGGCTGATAGTAGGGACTTCCTCTGAGGGGGGAAACTCTGGAGAACTTCTAAAGCAGACATAGCTGACGGAGCCTGCGCTAAGTCATAAACTATGCTATAGTGCTGGGTAGCACAAGCATTTGGTTTGTAAGATGATCTCCAGAGTACTCCTTTGGGAGGGGGTCGGATTGTCATCTTAGTACTAGGTCTCTCGATGTGGAGTGGACCAGAACTGGATGGAGGAGCACTTGAGGGGACCTCAGGCTCCTTCCTAGCAGATGATGAATATTCCTTTGTTCGAGTCGTTACATGAATGAGAATGGTTCCAGCTATGAACACTTGGGAACCAAAGGGAGATGAAGACGAAGATGGATCAGCCACCATTTGAGTCTGTTGAGAGGGGAAAGGTTCTTTCAGAACCATAGGAATCCTAGGAGCGCCTTTCAACAAACGACTAACCTCGGACCACCTTGGGCAGTCTTTGGTATAGTGATCCTCATCGCAGATGAGACAAGGATACTTGGGTTTGCGCTTGGCTCCTTCCTCGGGTGGAGGTTTGGAGGAATCCTGTTTGGGTTGCTCAGACTTATTCTTTGCTTTCCCATTTTTCTTTCCTTTTGAGGCTTTGTTCACCATGGTGGACTGAACGACGTTAACCTGAAAAGTACTTCCAGAATTAGAACCACCTTGAGAAGTGTTTTCACTAGAAGCATTCGATCTTTGCTTCCCAGGGTTCGAGGATGATTTTTTCGACGCCGGATTTACAGAGCCAATAACCTGATCAACAGATGGCTTTGGTGGAGATTTGGATGTACCGTGTCTCGGGGCATCAGGAAAATACTCATATAAAGTACATGACCGAGAATAAACTAAGTCAAGGTACTGAGCACGCGCGATAACTTGCTCTTCAGTCACGCAAGCTCCCATAGCAATGTCCCGTGCGATCTTAGGGACAAAGGAAGTTGTGAACCAATCGGTAAGGAGTTGATCAGGAATCCAGAACTTGATCAACCGACGACGCCTTCTCCATTCATGTATATGATCAGAGATGTGTGTAGCCGTGTCCTGCTTGAGAGACGTAAGGAGATGCGTTCATGTCTCATACCGAATGGGTAACTGAAAATGAGTGAGGAATGCCATGCTAATGAATTGAAATCTTGAAAAGACGCACAGGTCAATTCAATGTACCATTTAGCAGTGGAGCCGGTGAGAGTCCTTTGGAATAGGCGAAGCTGAACTGAATCGTCAAGCCATGAATTAGACGAACACCAAAGGTGGTAAGTCATTACATGGGCTTGAGGATCCTCTCCAGCTTTGCCGTCAAATTTGGGACAATCGCCGGGTATCTTGGTTGGAACTGGTGGCCATTGTGGATTATATAAGATAGGATAATTGGTTAATTTCGACACATCGGGCAGTTCCAACGTTGCTAAGAATGGTAGCTGAGGATTGAAGGAAATATGCGGTTGTGGATATGAGGAAGGGCCAAAGTTCCATCCAGTTGCTGGTTGCCCCCATTAACCTTGTCCGAACAAACTAGGTCCAAAAGGACCCTGTCCATAGGAACTTTGTCCATAAGGGTTATATCCATAACTGGATGGTTGATTCTGGATCTTCCCCCCAGCACGCCATTTGTTACCATACTGACCTGCAAGAGCAACATTTGGTTGCTGATAGTTTTGATAAGGAGTAGCTTGCGGCTGTTGATTATTTTGATACGGGGAAAACTGAGTTTGCCCCTGGGGTTGCTGGTATCCATACGGTTGCTGGACTCCATATTGAGCCTGGGAAGCAGGTTGCGTTTGGTAAGAAGGTTGGGATTGAAACCCGCCTTGCGATTGGAGACCAGTTTGAGTCTGGGGCTGATAACCGGATTGAGCTTGGGAAGCAGGAACCATCTGCATGCCCAGTTGAGCAGGCCCAGAGAGATGTCCTTGGGAAGACTGAGGTTGGGCCATCTAGCCGGCAGGTTGTCCTGATTGAATCTGGGATGGACCTACTTGCCTAGAAGGTTGAGCTTGCTGGGTGTTCGGTTGTCCTTGTGCAACCGAGGTTTGTCCTTGCAGACTGGATCGCTGACTAGGCTGAGCAGTGGGTTGGGCTTGCTACATGTAAGGATGACCACCCTACCCAGAAGGGTATTCTTGCTAGGTTCCAGGTTGTCCTTGTTGCGTGTAAGGTTGTCCCAGATTCCTGTAGGGTTGACGAGAAGGGTATCCCTGCTGGACTCCAGTTTTTCCTTGTTGAGCATAAGATTGTCTTGGGTTTCCAGAAGGTTGCCCAAGATAGGTGAAAGATGGACCACCATAGGCCGAAGGTTGTCCCTGGGAGGGTTGTCCTTGTGAGCCTCCAGGTTGCCCTGGATAGGTTTGGCCATAATGATGCTGCCCATAATTAGGTTGCATGTAGGATGGCTAACCTTGGTATGATGGTCCCTGAGACGGCTGCCCTTGATCCGGATAGAATTGGCCACCATTGTAACTAGTGGTACCCCAAGCGACATTAAACAAAATGGAAGCCTCAACAGCGGGTTGAGCTGGCAAGGAGGTATACAAATGATGACCGATAGGGTCATAATAAGGGCCTTGCACGCCTGGATTTTGGACAGCATGCAAGTATTGAGAATATGCCCCCCTGCTGGAATGGTACCAGAAGAAGGCGGGGCACTGCTTGCAGGATGAACAACTCTAGCTGCATATGTCGACTGACCACTATGTACTAGAACACTGGAAGGGCCAACAACAGTAGTTACAATGGAAGATGCCGTAACGGCACTAGCGACCGGAGTTGAAGATTCGACACAAATGGTCGGAACTGACGTGACAACGGTATTGTGAACTTGGGAAACAAAAGATCTCGTAGTGGGAACAATGTTATGATCCCACATGGTACTAGAAGAGGAGTTCCTAGAGCCCATGGCATCCCTCAGAGATCTATAGCACGTAGGCACTGTAATACCGAGAGGGGTAACAGTGTAGGGCATAGATATGACCGGGGATGTGGCCGGGATACGAGTCTCAATACTTGACACAATAGGTGTTCCACTCTCTACAGGAGATGTGTCCTCCATATCAGAGGAAGCCATCGGGGTTGAAACACCAGTAGGTGTAGAGGGATAATCCTCTTCGTAAGGTTCCCAAATAGGGTTCCAAAACAGATCGTGAAGCTCATCCTCTGGAGCATGAGAGTTCAACGGTTGGACACTTGTAATAACAGGGAAAGTGTCACCACAAACCGGTGTCTCAGGAGCAGCAGAAGAAGGAGACCCTTGGTCACTAGGGATGGGAGACGGGATCGATGGATCTGCCAAGATGATCGAATTCAAAAAATCCTAGACAAGCTAACGGAGAAAGACCCTACTCAAAAATAACGCAAACAGGATCTAACAAGGTAAATGTAATCGTGGTTGAATAAATTTTAAGACATTAGGACACAACTTGACCTTTTCATGTTTTAAGAGTCGAGAAAAGGACAAAAGATGACTCTAGTTGCCTTCGAATATTCAGTGAGCCTGAAGTGAAAAATGCTCAAGTGAGCCTTTTCTTTTAAGGAGTCCAAAAAGGATTAAAAAGTGACTACTCTGGAGGAACTAGGCAGGGGGTTTACAGACAATCCATAAAACTGCATATACACCTTAGCAATCATATGAAAACCAAGGACTTTCCGTACGACAATCAATCTTCCCAAATGCTGTGTTCGGTGCGTTACTGGTTGTAAGGCGGCAGACACGGCTTCCTATGGATCAAGGATGATAACCTAGTGGAGTCTCCCCATATATACGCGATGGTACGTGGGAGCACAAGTTCGTACTAGACCACAGTTGAGTCACACAAGGAGGAATCACCCAACCTTAAGTGAAAACAAAAGTGACTAGGTTTAACGACGTCGGAGCACGTCTCTAGCCTAGACCTCTAGAATGTGAGCATTATGTTCCAATGCGTTTTTAGGTTTATTCGATTTATTTTAAAGTTGATCTTGAGTTAAGTTTCAGTTTTCATGTCCTACCGTATGTAATCTCTCAAAATCCATAAATGCAATCTATATGCCAAAAAATGTCATTCCATTCGATGAATGCTAACTACGAGAGGGTTAAAGAGATTTCATGCAAACAAAACGATCACAAACAACAAAAGAGTTTCCCTAATGCAGCTAATGCAAATCAATAAACTTTTCTTTAAGATCACTAAATCACTAATCGAAATGAAAAGTCCTAATTTTCATTAACTGATTCAAAGCAAAAGAGATTTTTCTTTTCGATAATGGAAAAATGCACTAAAGAACTTTTGAGAAATAACACAAACAAATTCTATCCAATACACACACGTTCAATTTCTCAAATCACCAATCAAACATCTAAAGAACCAAAAAGATCCCAAAGACAACAATGAGCCGTGTGATCTGGGCTAAAAGTGAGATGAAGCAGAATTCAAGTGAAGATGAAGAAAATCACTCAAATAACGCAACAAAATGATTCAAAACTACCAAACAAGTGTGAGGGAGCTAACAAAAGAGTCGACTAGACCACAAAAAGATAAAAACACCTTAGGAAGGCTCGATTCACAAGCCCACTAGATGCCCTAGGGCTAGAAATGTGAAATCGGTAGAAAAAAGAAAACACCCAAAGGGTAGCAATCAAAGCCAGTCAAATCACACTCCAACACACTCAAGTAGTCTGATAAAGGTACTTAGGACAAAAACAAAGCTCAAAAAGTTCACAACCAAGCAAACTTCAAAAGTTTACAGTCCTGGCGCGACTGACAGGTTGCAACAAGCACCTTTCAGGAATTGGCACGGGTTGTCAATGTGCAACTTGCACAAACTGGCGCGACTGTCACGCTATAAAATAGCACCAACTGAGTTTTCTATGGAAAAATAAAAACAAAAGAGCCAAGGCCAAGCCAGAAATACCTAAGTACACCAAGAGGCAAAAAGAAACACAGACATCCAACCCAGAGAGCTAAACAAACGGGAGAAACCAAGGAAATAACCAAGGAACAAGGCAAGTTCCAAGTCGTTTAGTTTGCAAACCAAACCGGAGATGGGCTGAAGTAGCGTTGATATACTTCGCTAATGCAAAGAAATAGCGTTTCGAAGGCTATCTAGCTAGACTTCAGGCTCCGTCTAAAGTTTACAAATCAAGCAACAAGACAAGATAAACAAACAAGGCGAAAGCCAACTCCCTAGTGGAGTCGCCAAATTGTTGTACGGGTAAATCCCCTTTGCGGACAGAGGCGATCCCACTAGCCTAAATGGGGTCTAGAAACAATCAAACAACACTAACACGTAGGTTCCTAATTGCAAATTAAAGGCCAATGATGAGATCCTACCTCGAATCCAACGCTAGTATTTGTAGGAGAGTCGTCGCTTCCGCTTCAGCTGGTCACAATCCTCACGATCCTCGTGAACAGACACCTGCACATGCAAATAACAAGAGAAATGCAACTATGTATCAGTCAGAAAGGATACAACTCAAACATCATTATAAAGACACATGAGTGGAACCATAATGATAGTCGTCTATTATTATTGATAAATAAAAGAGAATACAACCAAGTTTTGACGTCAAATCCTCCTTTCGCTGCGTGATCAGCAACACATGCCTTGCAAAGCTTGTAAGGGATGGGGAACAAGCCTCTCTCTCCTTGATTACTTGGACATGGATCTCCTCCTTAAAGATATAGCCTCATAGGGATGAACAAGGCCTCTTTAGCATGAGCTTAGCAATTCTCAGACTTTGGGACTTAGATTTGGAGCTTGAAAGTAGAATTATTATTAACTAGCTTGTCAAAGGGAAAAGAACAAGCTTATATAGAGGTAGGAGGAGTAGATAAGACCATCCACCAGATTCATGGGATTGTCCTTATCATTAGGAAGCTTCCATGAGAGGTGGAGAACTACTTCCCTCCTTGGGAGATACGACGCCCAACTGAACTAACTCAAACTGGAATCAATTCATAGATAGGTTAGAAGGAACCTTCAAAAGT
This sequence comes from Pinus taeda, assembly GCA_000404065.3. Taxonomy (NCBI): domain Eukaryota; kingdom Viridiplantae; phylum Streptophyta; class Pinopsida; order Pinales; family Pinaceae; genus Pinus; species Pinus taeda. The sequence continues at coordinate 9,582 of APFE030271550.1, read as the reverse complement.
TTGTTTGTTAAAAACTTTACCCAACTAGGTTGGCACTAGTGCGACTCTGACACAGACCGCCAGCTGGCGCGCCCTGTTTGAAGGATTTCCCCCATTGGCACGAGTGATACACTATGGAACAACGCCAATGGAAAAAGGGCTATTTTTATGGGTATTTTGCAGAAGGTGTCTTCAGGGCATATGAAGTATATACTCAAGGGGATACAATGCAGGTGTTTTCAGGTTATGTCACTTCTCACAGGTCCCGGAATAGGTCCTCCAATGTACGGGAGAAGGGGTAATAGGGACGGTGACAAAATATTGTGTAACACAAAGCACTATAGTGGGCATCACTTTCTATTTTTTAATGGTCAAGCAAATTGGCAAAGGAAAAGAGGTATTATTTGGAATTGATTTATGAAATAAAGGAAGATAGTAGAAAAGGAAGGTGAAGAGACACAAATTTTCATGAGAGGGAAATTAGAAGGAAAATTAAGGAAAATGAAGAAAATAGAGGCCTTAATGATAAAAAGGCCTCTAAGGATCAATTCACAACCTTTTTTTAGTTTTAGCTTTGCTCTCTCATGTTTTTGCACACTTAGAGAATTCTTGGAGTAGTTTTGAATATATTGGATTTGGAGAAAGAAGGCAAAGGAAAAGAAAGGAAAGCAAAAGCAATCAAGGAGAAGTTCGCATCAACAACTTTATTAGGAATCTTTTGCAGTTAATATGTTGCTTATGTGATTTCCTAGTTGAGGTGTGAATGCATGGTACTTGCATGCATTTATTTGGTTCATTTATAGTCACTGGCATGGTTTTTTTGTGTTTCACGGTTATTTCAGCCTTGCCTTTCCATTTCCTAGACAATTATGGTGTGATGGGTTTTATTTATTGGTTAAGCTTTGGATTGGTAGAAGGTTTTCGAACCGGGTGAGGTCTTCTCAGGAAAATTCCCAAGGGTTGGGGGTGGAGATTATTTTATTTGGGACCCCCTCGATAGGTGGGTGGAGACAAGAAAATTCCTCAAGGTATGATGAAGAAATTCTGAGGCATCCAAGCTTGTTTTGGCTTGGTGATCTCTTGACTGGTTTTTGCGAGATCGCTGTAGTTGAGGGTGGAGGTGGTTTAACTTATAGATTCCCTTGGTTGTTATTGTCTTGGTTTATCCTATGAGATCTCACATTCATGCTTGGAATATGGCATGGGGTTGACTGGTTTAAAGAAGATTTGGTTCAGTTCAATCTATGGTCAGGTGGTACGTGGAAGTCATTGACATGGTTGGATTTTGCATAAATTTATAAGAGTTGTTTTCCTACTATGATTTATGAGTATTTGTACTGGTTATTATGCTAGTTTGATGTTTGTTCTGTCATGGTTAATATTTTGGTTATAAGCATGATTTAAGATATTTTCTAGCTATGGATCTTGTTATGATTTGATAAGTTGATGAATGGTTCATGAATGCAAGGGATAATAAGCGTTGTTGCAACTAATTAAGAGGGCATTAGACCTTCTCGGTACACTCATATATACATTCATGATCTGTAGCTTACATGTTTACCATATGTTTGATGAAATGTCTATTGTGTTATAGTCAGTATAGGTCAATTTTATGATGCAAGTTTGAATGTTTAGCTTTGTCATCATGTTAATAATGGTTTTGGCAATTCTTAGGAAATTATAGGAAGTGGTCTAGAGTCTGGCCTGAAAAGATGGCACAATTCTCAGGACCGCATGCTCAAAATTGAGGTGTTTAGGTCATAACCGCATGGAGGTAAGCACGTGAGTGCGGTTATAGCCTCATAACTACATGGAATCAATGTCAAGGGTGTGGTTGGGGTTCTAGGTCAATGTAACAAAGTTCTAGCTTAGGGATTGACCACTTGGGGTGTTTCTTCAGCTCCCAAGTGATCTATAGTCCTTTTAGGATGTTAGTTTGTGGCCAATAATTCTCAGTGGTATACGCCACTTCCTTAATTGGAACTAGAAGGTCATGTCATGTCATAGTGGCACTCTGCTTCACCTTTACTCGGAGGGTTTGTAAAAATGAGCAAATGTGGGAGGAGTGTGTTACATAGGAATACCATTCAACCCAAAATGAGGCTCATCATACTCAATCTGATCCTTGAATGCTAAAGGGAATCCATTGATGAATCTTTATACCTTTGTCTTCTCATCCTTGAGGTAAGGCACATACATCAACAACTCTAGAAAATTAGTCATGTACTCCTCATCTATCATGGAACCCATCTTAATCTCATAGAACTCCTTAGCCCTTCCATCATAATATCTCTTGGACAAGTACTTCTTTCTGAATAATCTTTTAAACTCATGCCAAATCAACTTTCGTACCTTGATTCCTTTGACATGCTTCACATATTCCCACCAAATATCTCCTTTTCCCTTTAGATTGAAAATAACTATCCTGACTCTCAAATTCTCTATTTAATCATGCAATTCGAAGAAATTATTCATCCCAAGTAGGCATGCTTCTGCATCTTCTAGTTTCTTCATCTCTCAATCAAAAGTAGGAGGCTTGGATATATTGAACTCATCTAGAAAGTTCTTGTTTTAGAGAATTTGGTATCTATAGATAAATACTAATTCCCTAGATAAATAGCCATATCTAGAACACTAGTTTAAAGCACTTTATCCTTTTCCTATAAGCAATAGATAATACAAAGAAGATGAGAAGACCTACTTGTAGTTCTACTTTCCTCTTGTCTCCCTTGTATGAATCCTATCACTCATTCCCGTACTTAACACGGTTGAGAAGTACCTGCAAACACAAACAGAAGACGAAGAACATATAAAAGCAAAAGTTCTATTGAATACAAGTGAATGGAATCAGATACATTTCACACATATAAGCATCATATGACAATACAAACATATGGAAAAAGGTTCAAAAACTTTATTGAATAGAAGAAGGAATTAAAACCATTATGTTTGATTCAAAGTCATTCCTCCAGCTTGGATCCCATCCACATCACATCAAAAGCATGACAAACTTGTAGCATTACTATACTTGCTTCAAAGCCAATTCTCATAGCAACATTATCTCCTTAGAATTCAACACAGTCCAACCATTGATGACTTAGATGAGTGGTCAATTTATAGGAAGATGGAGGAGATTTTGTCGTAAATGAGGGTATTGAATGGTCTTCCAAACTTAGAGTTAGTTTCCATGGAGGAAGGGATGAGAGGATAGGAGGTTAATGGATCCTTAGCATATCCAATTTTGAGCTCATAAGAGGGGATAAGAGTTGGGATCCTTTTAGAATGATATAGAACCAAGGAATATTCCCATAACCCTATGCGAATTTCACTCAATCTTGCCCAACGCAGGTCAAAGTGGGCCTAAGTTCTCTGCAGAGTACCCTCGCATGGGCCTACGTTCTCGGCAGAGCACCCTTACATGGGCCTACCTGCACTGGTCCTTCAAGGAGTCATTTCAAGATGTCTCCAGGCCATGAAACTATCTGGGAAGGATGAATTCAATAGGTTGACTTGTTTAGGGCATGTAGCAACTGAAATATGGGTTTGATAAGCCCTAAAAAACTGATCTAGATGATGGGAGTGATGTACCCAAATGGGTTTGATAAGCCCTAAAAAACTAATCTAGATGATGGGAGTGATGTACAAAACTAGAATAAAACACATAAGCACTACCACTCTTGTCAAACGTATCTAACCATCTACCACCTCTAATTGTGTCGTCCTTGTCCAACCTATGTCTGGATCGATACTTCCTACCATATGGTCCATTAATCCTTTCCTCTATTCCATGAATAATCCTTAGATGTCCCTATGTCTGCAAATCTAATAAGCTCTAAATATCAGTGCATTAACCTCAAATTTATTTTCTTGATCTCTTGCAAGCCTTTCCTGCGACTCAATTATCTTGTTGTTACATTCCTTGCAACTTTTGATTTCTACCTTTATACTTCGCAAGGTATCTTCTAAATCACGAGAATACTCTTCTCCTTACTACTCAGATAATCGGTAATGTGAGTCACGTGGACTCTAATCCACCATTCTGCTCGTCATCTTTTATCTTGTTTTTCCTGCAAGCATACTGTGTTAGATAAAGAAAATAGAAAACATGATAAAACCATAACTTAATGAATTTCAGGGGAGGCTATCTCATTTGCACAAATTAATCCATATTAGCACAATATACGTGTATATACACATAATGACATCAACCTATCAACAACTCACACCATGCATGATAACACAAATTGTAACACCGACTATATATATGACAACCATAACCACTACAATGCATGCATACGATTGACATGCATGCATAACAATCACATCTAGCCCATCCAGTCCAAGTTTTTGAACTTGAAAGCTCTGATACCAAATGTAACACACCCAACCCACATTTATCCACTTTCACAAGCTTTCCAAGGTAAACATGAGCTCAATTTTACTATGATATGGCTTGATCTCCAAACTAGAGTTATGGAAGTAGGGTTGACAAACCAAAAACTTATTGATACCACTTAGGAGCACTTAATCACCTAGAAATCAATCCACAACCTCTAATGACCAGATCCTAAGTTGAACTATTTTTTCACAATCTGAAACCCAAAACACACCCACAACATAGAATGCATGTGATTATGATCCTCCAACCAGACACATAGGACCGCTTCCATGCGATTTTGACCTAAATATTCTAGTTCAGTGCAAATGGTTGTGAGATCTGAGTTTTTCTAGGCTAACCTCCAGACCACTGCCCAAAACTTCCTATAACTTTCCAGAATCATGATTAAGGTGATAGCAATACTAACTATTCAAACTTGAACAAAACTTAACCTAGAATTCCTAGTACACATTAGACCCAAACATGATCTGGATTTAAATGGAAACACAATAAAATATAGAAATAATAATAAACTCAAAGATACAACAGAAATAATACTTCATTTCATTAATGGAGAATAGTGAAATATGCTTACAAACAGAAATGGAAATAAACTAGCTTGGGCGATGGTAGCTTATCTCTGAGAAGAGATGTGGCGGCTACATGCCTCTGAACTGTGTTACAATGAGGCTTGAAGGCCTATCTATTGTTGAGAAACAATGGAAAACCATAAACATCCAAAAACCTAAAGCTAGAAGATGAAACACCAAACTGTGAGCCTCGTTTGGGTAAATTGGTACATCAACTTCCCGGGGTTGTAACTTTGGTATACGATCTCCGTTTGACGCAGACAATATCTTGTTAGAAATATCTATCCGAGAAATACAACTTTGAGTAAGAGAAACATGGTCCATGGACCCATCTTGCTCCCAGTTTTCCCAAAAAACGTTGTGTATGGCCTCAAAACAGCTCCGAAAGTTCAAGACCCGAAAAATTGCTAAAAATAGTAAACTATGCTACAATTAAGGAACCTGAAAAGCTGAAAGAAATAATGGTGAGGGTCCAAGTGGACTTGGCAGGTGGCCACCAATATCCACCTGGATCATTCCTCCCCCCTTAGGAAGTAATGGTCCCCATTGCATTGAGTTCCTCCATGAGATGAGGAAACTTCTGCTGAACTTGGTCCTTGGTGAGCCACTTGCCCTGGTGAATTAGTTGGCATGCTTTGAAAATTCGATACAGTTGGATATTCTGTTAGCGAGTGTGCTTGATCTATGTGTTCATGATTTGATTAGTTGCAGCTTATTCCATGCAATCTGGATTTAACTCTGTGGGTGTGAGTTGTTCGACAATGTCAGATGTGTCTAGTAATGGTGGAAAGTATGGCCGAAGGCGGTCCACATTGAACACTGGGTGTAGGCCAAGGAATGGGGGAATGCTGAGCTCAAATTCATTGTCTCCCACAACCTTGGTAGTGGTGTAAGGACCATATTGTGGAGTACCAAGGAAGGTATGTTTTGATGGTCATTTTGGTATATTTTCATGAAAACTCAAAAGCCTTTTGCATGGGAAACTTAGATAATAATAAGAACTTATAGAAAAACACGAGAAATTAATAAGAAGCACTGATAAACGTCGTTTCTATGTGTAGGAGGGTGAAGAAGCGGAAGGTGGCCAGTCAAAAAGTAAAGATAAAGACGAGCTAACTGCTGTCCCTGTGATGGGAGACCGGAAGCGAACCAGATCGACACGGATCAAACCAAAACAGGACGCGGAGATACTAGTGCGAAACAGAAGAAGGAAGAAGTAACGCAACATTAATGATTCAGCGTATCCCTCAGGATCTTAGATCCTGAGGGATCGCTGTTTTACCTATTTCTGTATCTAGATGTCTCCACCATTCCTCCTATAAAAAGGGATAGCATTGTTGGTTACGGGGGTAATTTCTTGGAAGTGTATAATTTCTTTGAAGAAAGATCTGGACTATGATCTTTATGTTCTGTTGAAGACTTCAGTTTCTGTACTTTTATTGCATGCTTTAATATAGACTTTTTCACTTTTTTATCTTTGAGCTTGAATTCATCTTAAGCGGTGTACCCCTGGAGGCTAAGGGCCAGGCCCTGGAGGACAATTGCTCTTTTATTATTACGCGTGTTTTCCGTGTGGTTTGATCATAAAAGTAATTAGGTAATCTAGTTGTGTTTTGAGAATATTCTATTACATGCTTCGCTGTGATTAAGTCATTTCGTGTTGTTGAAACTTATATCGATGCTATGTTATTTTACCAATTCTTTAAGTATTGATTAATTCCTACAGGACACTGTTACTTTATTACAGAATTCCCCACGATTGTATTTTGCATTATAACAAGTCATCTGGAAAAATCTGTTTCACATGGTTATTGAATGTGACTATTCTTTATTATGAGATGCAGTCGTATGTGTTTTAACAGAAGCAGATTAAGTATGGTGTGTTTCTAAGGTTATATAGTATTGTTCTATCATATAAGATTGAGATATTGATGTTTTGATTGGCATGATTAAATAGACTTGCAGCTTAAAGGTCTCGGTTATTGTTTATTTCGATTGTTGTTCTATTCTTGAATTGGTGTTCCATTTACTTGTTGTTCCATTTCTAGATTGCTAATTTGCTATTTCTTGAGGACAGACTTAGGCTGTAGTGGACCCCAACATCTGCTACCTGGTCCCCAGACCTCTGATCTGCTCCCATCAGCTATGAAAGGGATGTGTTATTGCTACCAAGCCCTTGGCTGATGTGCTATTCCATTTCATTATCATTTCTTTTATCTGTCGTTTCATTTCTAATCATTAAGAATGATCCCAGGCTGTAGCGAGCCCAACATCTGCTATCTGGATCCCAGACCTCTGATCTATTCTCATCAGTTATGAAAAGGATGGGCTATTTCTGCCGAACCTTTGGTTGATGTAATACTTGGTGTGATTTGGTCTTTTGAAGTAGTTAAGTTGTAGGTTTGCATTACTTTACTTGCATAGTTTTTGAATAGCTGTACTACAAGCATTACTCTGGAAAATGATAGCCTCAGACTGAGACACCCTTTGAAATAACCAGATGATCCCGGATTGACATATTAATGTAAGGTAACTAGAGGTGAAAGAGACCCTTTTTATAGCTCTACATTTTGGCACCGTTGCCGGGGAAGGAGTGTAGCCATTTGTCTTTCCCAGGGTAGTGTACGAACCTGCTAGGGAAGAATTGGATTTTGAAAACGGAAGGTAAGAACCTACGTGCGGAGCATGTAAAAGCCCTGCTCCTTTGCCCGCTTTCCTGCAGATTTGTTGTTATCTGCTTAAAACTTGGTAGTTAAATTGAGTGCATGACTAAGCAGAAAAAGCTAGAGAAAAATCCCAAACCATTACCAAAACCAGAAAAAGCTAAGGGACCGGTGACCCTTGGTCGATCGACATACATAGACAAAATCTATAAGAAAGCCAAATCTCAGCCTTTAGTAGGACCCAGGAAAGCTACTTCCAAACAACCTACTAGTTCCCTTCAGGCCTCAGGCTCACCATATGAAGCCTTTGCTGAGGTGCATAGTCAAACTGACGAACAGGATGTTCAAGAAATTGAAAATTCTATTCCTGAACGACTGCAGGAAGGGAACCTAAGTAATCTTTGTGAAGGAGAAGGGGAAACAGGGGAAATTGGAGAGCCAAGATCTCCTCCTAGGATAACTCAGCCATTAAGTAGCCCTGAGAAGGGGAGTGCAGTAAAAATTGTTATTGAAGACACCCTATTTCCTCAGACAGAAATTCCAGATAGATGAAGTGCTATTAAAACAGTTCATGTTAAAAACATTCCTCCTCAACCTAGGAATACCCTCTTAGATATTCTGGAAGGGTATTGGCATATATTTTATCCAATGGCTCAAAATCCGCCAAACACCCAAACTTCTACATTACAATACCCCATAGTGGATTCCGCAGCAAATGCTCCCATGAAAGCAATCCCCCTTCAACACATTCCTACATTTCACGGACTCACATCAAAGGACCCTGATGCATTCTTATTCGAATTTGATGTGCTATGCAGGGGGTATGATTACACCACTGACCCCCAGAAACTCAAATTGTTCCCCTCCACTTTGAAAGGGGCAGCTTTAAGATGGTTTATGGGATTAGGTGGTGGAGTTATAAATAACTGGGAACAAATGAAAGAGTCTTTCCTAAAGAAATATCAAGATTACTGTAGGTTTAGAGAACTAAAAGATGAAATATTCCAGATGATAGCTAGACCAAATGAAACATTAGAAGAATACGTGGAACGTTTCCAGTATAATCTGCAAAGATCCCCTTATGCATCGTTGCCTTTACTTGATAATGTGTTGAAAACAACATTAATAAGGGGCATGAAAGAACAGTGGATTGAAACATTAAACATTATGGGGAAAGGGGATATATATCAGGAAAGATTCGTTGACATAATTGATTTATGTATTAGGATTTCGAGAGGCAGTACACGAATAAAACCAGCAGAACATGATCGATTTGCACGGGAAAACAAAATTTCATCCGAAGGAGTAACACGTGTGGAAATTGGGAATTTATTTGAAAATTTTAAAACTGATATACTAGGAACACTCACTACACAGTTGGACGTTTTGCAGGCTAAGTAGAAACAAATGGAGGCAGAACAAAATTTAGCAATCTTCTGCCCCAGGTGCAGGAAGAAGCATAGCCATAAGGAGTGTCCATTAGATACAGTTCAGACATGCGCCATTTGTACAAGGGATCACTCTACAGAGAGTTGTCCCTCATTACCTGGACTGAAAGTGGTATATAAGGAAGCAGAAGAAGAACCTGAGGCAATATATCTACTTAACCAGCGTCATCAGTGGCAGCCACGACAAGCTAGTATGTTTTCAGACCCAGCTTCTTTTCAGTATCCGCAGTACAATACTCAATAGTATAATACATGGCAAAGTCAGTTTCAACCCCCATTTCCAAATTGGTCATCACAGTCGTACCCTTCTGCAAACCCGTGGCTAAATCCGACAAGCCAATCTGGCTGGTTGAATCCTCCTTATCCCCCACCATACTGGCAGAATAACCCATATCCACTGCAATGGACTCCCCCCACTTCACAAAGTTCAGTCTGGCAGAATAACCGGCAGAGACCAACACAGCAGCCAGTAGGAAACATTCCTTTCCCTCAACCTACACTGCCAGCTTTACAGCAAAACCCCC
>APFE030271549.1:50583-71553 GCA_000404065.3 Pinus taeda | reverse complement strand
GTGCTTCTTTCAGTTCTTTCAGTTTCCTTAATTATAGCATAGTTTACTATTTTTAGTAGTTTTTCGGGTCCTAAACTTTCAGAGCCGTTTTGAGGCCCTAAACGACGTTTTTTGGGAAATCTACCGCCAACGATTTTTTTGTCTAAAAATTGTCTTTTTCGTCGTAGTCCTCGGAGAGATCTTTCCAACGGGCTATCATTCACATCAAACGGAGATAAGATGACCAATTTGCGACCATGGGAAGTTGACGTACCAACTTACCCAAAAACGGGGCCCATAATTTGGCATTTCATCTTCTAGGGTTAGGTTTTGGAATGTGCAGGGTTTTTCCATTGTTTCTCAACAATAAATAGGCCTTCGAGCCTCATTGTAACACAGTTCAGAGGCATGTAGCCACACATCTCTTCTCAGAGATAAGCTTCCATCGCCCTAGATGGTTTATTTCCATTTCTGGTTGTAAGCATATTTCAGTATTTTCCATTAATGAAATGAAGTATTATTCCCGCTGCATCTTTGTGTATATGGTTATCTCTATAATTTGTTGCATTCCTATTTAAGTCTGGATCAGTCTTCAAGCAAAATTTGGTCACTTGGTATTAGGTCTAGGGTTTGCTTTCAATCCTTTCAAAGTTGTCCAAATGTCGGTCCATGTCACCATTCAGCTGAGTGTGCAATCATTCAAAGGGTTGTCATCATCATGTCAAGCTCCAGTGAGTCATTTTACACCTTGTTCATGCTTCGGTTATGCCTAGGTAAGGTTCATTTCCCTCTCCTAAGGTTTTGAAGGTAATTTCTCTTGGATGGTCAAATCATCAGCAAAACTTGTAGCCTGATGTTTATACACCTCCTATCCTTAATGTACCTTATTAAACACTTCCCATCACTGAGATCCCCCAAATTCCTCATTTTCGCACAAACCCTAGTTTCTTGATACAACGTGACAATTTTCTAGGCTAGGCCTGTGTTTTGCTATTGTGGACCCCTTCCCCTCACTCAATATTTGAAATTCCATTTTCCCCTACTTCCAAACATCGCTCCCTACTTCCAAAAAATTTCTCAAGAATTTAGAAGCCCATTATCCCCTTCATTTCGCTTCATTTCGACAAATCCCCTGTTCCACACATCGGGATAGGTTTTACTCCAATGGTGTTTATGAGAAAAAAAAAGATAAATTTTCAAAACCTGAAAGAGGATTTTGACCAAAATAGGCCAAGGAATAAAAACCTCCTTCACTATTTACACAGGTGTCATGGTTTTAGAGAAATGTCAAAAATACAGTTGCCTTAGGAGAATTGATGCACCTATGAAGTGACCTTGGGAAAATCAAGCTTTCTCTTAGTTTGGTTGGCCGAATGACTTGCTTGATGAGTCAAATGATAACTAGACACAAAGAGATTTCCAATGAGCTATCCTGAGATCAATTTGGAGTTGACAAAGACCTTTAAAAGTTGACTGCAATAGCACTCTGCCTTGAGGCAGCCTCATTTTGCACATTTTGACCAGTCTTGGGAGATTTGACTTTTGACAAGGCAAATGAACTCCAAATTGAACAATTCAAGTTGGGTTGGAAAGCAGACTCAATAAGCGTTCCAAAGCGCTATCCTATGCCCAATTTTGACACAGGGAAGGCCTCTAAAAGGCTTTTGCAAAAAGTCTCTACGCATTGAGATGGTGCGGCGCATTGGGAAGCTCTCTGCAGTGTAAAAAATGAACTGGCGCGACGCATTGAGATGGCAAAGTGCATTGGGCTAAAAAACCTGAAATCCATTCAAATATTCCTCCAAATACTCTTAAATTTCTAAATTATTCATTTCCCAAGTAATTTAAAATCCCTCCATGACCAATGAATGAGTTACCTTGGTGTTTATGGTGATTTAATGAGAAAAAAATCAAAACCCTACCTCTTTACATTTCTTGCCAAAAGCAGTTGCATAGGGTTTGCAAATTATATGTTTTACTGCTAATCCAACTACTAGCCATTTCTCACTCCCTCCCTCCTTCATTCCCTCAATCATTTTCTCCCTTTCTTTACATTCTTATCTACCCATTCCACATTTCCCATATCCCTAATCAACTAACCCTAAATCCCTAATCCCACTATCCCAAACCCTAGTCAAATATCCACAAAACCCTAATTTCCATCCCAAACCCTATATATCATCCCCTAAACCCTTTCATTCCCTAAAATCCTACAGCTAGCATCAAACCCTCCCCTCATCAGTCCCACTCATCCATGGATCTCAAAAACATGAAGGCAAAATCGACAAGCTGCCAAGAGGAGGAAAATCAAATTGACCACACTTGAGCAAGAAATTCAAGCTGATTATGAATCTTGTCTTGAGAGAACAAACTTGCACCTAGAAAGGATGATATAGAAGGCCAACAATGAGAAAAACATGTTGAGGAACATGGCATATCATTACTTGGCGAAACAAAGTGTGCAAGGAAAGAATCAAGAACTTGAAGGCCAAGTTGAAGAAAGCATCGAGGAAGTGAAAAGAGAAAGATAGACTTCAGATCTTGGCTGAGGCTTCCTTGGCCCAACATAACACTTAATGAAGGACAATCAGCCCAAATTTCAAGAATTTTGGGATACTTTCTGCAATTTTGAAATTTTTGGGCCAAAACACAGGTTTTTCTGCCCAATGCACAGCGCCACGTGGCGCTCGCATTTTATCGGGGTATCCTTTTGATGAAAACTCAGCATTTTTGGATTTTTCATGAAAAAATATGCATGCTCACAAATGGCCAAGAAATTTTGACAGGATTTGAGCCCCCAAAAAGGTCAAAAACACCCCAAAAATGACCTTTCTGCCCCTTTTTGGACACACAGGAAGTAGTGTTGGGAGAACTCAGTTTTGGAGGGGCAAATGGAGGCTAAATTAAAAAATTCCACTTGTTCTGGAAAGTAGACAGGTACAACTTTCTAAAATTCCCACTTGGAGAAAATTTGGTGCAAGGGAAGGCCTCCACAATCAGCTTCAAAAAGGCGCTGCACATAGGGAAATCGGCACGACACATTAGTACATTTTGCTCAGTTTGACCAAAATACTCTGTTTTTTGCCTAGTTTCTTGGAAACTTGACTTTTCTCCTTCAAATTGTCAAAATCATGATGTAATTTAATGTGACTTGATGGATTTTGATGTAATTATGCTAAATTTTCACTCATAGAGGTAGATTCATCCATGAAAAGATAGTTTGCAACTAAATGAATCAGTTCCCTAGTTTTTAGAGGCAAGCTATTCCACTGCATACCTTTTAGTTCTCAGTTTAGAATTTGTTGGAACAACTCCTAAAATCATGAGCTCGACCCCTAGAGGCTAGGATGAGCTCTTTTTTCCTATATCTTGTGATTTTTTAGTCATTAGCAAAGTTTGGACTTTTGAGAAAGCTTGGAGTTTCATTGTATACTCATTCAACAGTTTGGCTAAGGAGTAGACTAGGGTTTGCAGCACTTTATGGGATTCTTGTGGCATCTTGATTTGGTATTGTGTTTCCTTCTGCAATTGTAAGTTTAGATTTGTTTTATGTATGCCATCATTTCTATTTGCTTCATCTTAACTAAATCAAACAAGGATAAAGGTAGAATTCATTGGTTTGCAGTGCTCTACCTATGGTTTGCTTAGTTATTTATGTTTTCAGCTGTTTGAAAAGGATCCTTGAGGTTTTCTTGCCCTCTTCAACTCCTAACCTATCTGAAATCTCTCCATTTCATTCAATTTGAAGTACCAAATCATTTTCCTACCTTGCCCCATAGAGATCTTTGCAAAACTAAGCCTCATTCCCCAGACCCAAAATCTGCCTTTCCATTTGAGCCAACAAAACATCATCAAATTTAATCAAACTGTTTTGCACACATACCTAGCCTAAAATCAGTCTTCACATCAGTCACTTCAAGCCTCATTGATCATCTTTGCTGATATTGACAGGAGAGAGCCCTCTCTCGACCTGGTAGGGCTAGCTACCAGGTTAAACATGGTATGATGTTACCCTAGATCTTACCTTTCTCAGCCTGAGGTAGATTTAGGCCCTAACAGATTCCATATAGAAAAATGATACATAGGATTTAGTATAACTATCAAAAGATAAATATTTCATAGATTGAAAATGGATCTACAAATCAAAGCTCAATGAGAAAGGAGAAATAGAAAAGTACAAGTTTATATTGGTAGGAAAAGGATTTTCACAATAATCTGGAGCAGAATATGGTGGGAACTTTTCACTAGTTTCAAGGTTACATAATGTTACACCTATCTTAGCCATATTAGTGTAGAATATGTGGAAATTTTATTATATGGACATAAAATCAACATTCTTGAATGACATTTTAGAAGAAAAAATATATGTGGAGAAACCACTAGGGTATGTGATAAAAGAATGTGAAAATAAGGTATACATGTTGAAAAGAGCTATTTGTGGACTTAAGAAAGCTCCTAGAGCTTAGTATGGCATGATTGCTTCATATCTTTCAGCAGTGGATTCAATAGAATAAACAGTGATCCTACATTGTATATAAAGGTGAATGAACAAGGCTAGATTCTAATTGTGTATCTGTATGTTCATGATATTATATTCACAAGGAAACTATGAATGGAAAAGTTTAAATCAAATATTACGAAGGAATTTAAAATTACATATTGAGGGACAATGAGATTATTACTTGGTATTGATGTCATTCAACTAAAATCTGATATTTTTGTGTTTCAAGAAAAGTATGTCATGGATGTTGTTAGAGTCAGTATTTGCATATTGCCACCAGTGATCAAATATGCTCTTATAAAGTGGTCTTAGGTTGTCAAAGTCAAAATTTTTCATTTTCAGTGAGTCTTCAAGTAAAAATTTGGTCTCTGGGTATTAGGTCTAGGATTTGTTTTCACTCCTTCCAAAGTCTTCCAAGTATTGGTTCATGCCACTATTTGGATGAGTGTACCATCACTGAAAGAGTTGTCATCATCATTTCGTGTTCCAATGGGTCATTTTACACCTTGTTCATGCTTCAGTTGTACTTAGGTAAGGCTCATTTCCCTCTCCTAGGATTTTGAAGGTAATTTTTCTTGGATGGTCAAATCATCAACAAAACTTGTACCCTAATGCTCATACACATTCCCCTATCCTTAGTATACCTTCTTAAACACTTCCCATCACTGATATCCCTCAAATTCATCATTTTCCCACAAACCCTAGCCTTTTGCAACAATTTGACACTTTTCTAGGTTAGGCCTATGTTTTTCCCTTTTGGACCCCTTCCACTCACTCAATACTTTAAATTATACTTTCCCCTACTTCCTAACATCCTTCCATAATTCCAAAACTTTTCTCAAGAAATTATAAGCCGCTCATCCCCGTCATTTCCCTTCATTTCTACAAATCCCCTGTTCCACACATTGGGATAGGTTTTATTAAAATGATGTTTTTGAGCAAGGAAAGATGAGTTCGACAATAGTGAGAGAGGTTTATGTCCATAATAGACTCAATAAGAAAAACCTCCTTCCGTTTTTACATAGGTCTCATGGGTTGGGAGAAATGCCCAAAAAATCATTTTCCTCAGGAGAGTTGCTGCACTTCTGGAGTGACTTTGTGAAAATCACGATCTCTCCTAGATGGAGTGACCAAATGACTTTCTTGATGCATCAAATAATAACTAGACACATATATTTTTCAAATGAGCTATCATGAGATCAATTTAGATTTGCGGAAGACCTTCAAACGTTGACTGCAACATCATTCTTCATTTTGGCAGCCTCATTTTGTACATTTTGACCAGTCTTGGGAGCTTGAGCTTTTAACAGGGAAACTGAACCAAAAATTAAAAAATTCAATATGTTATAGAAAGTATACTCGACAGTATTTCCAACAAGCTATCCTGCACCCAATTTGGACATCGGGAAGGTACTCCAAAGTGGACATGAAGTGGCGCTACGCTTTTGTTAGGGTGGCGCTGCGCTTTTGGTAACGACGATGCGCTTTTGGCAGGAGAGCTTAAAAACACTCAAAATATAAAGGAAACTCTAAATTTCTCTCTCCTTCCATCACTACAGGTAAGTGGACATCCCTCACCTTGGTTTTGGGTTGCTAAATCTAAGTTACAAGCATCATTGGTCATTCGTAATCTCAAAACCCTAATTTCTTCGTAATTCTACCTAAACCCTAACTCATTCCTATTCCTCTTAGCACCCAACCCTATAGTACTAAAATCACCCTATCCCTTTTCCATCTTTCCCAGTATTCCTTCACATTCCCTTTTTTCTCTCTTCCCCAAGAGCTCAAGGCACAAAACCATTCTTCTCATTTCCCACTCCACTCATTGCCTAGTTGCAAGCTCATTTTCCATCCCCTCATTCCTCATTTTCATACACCTCAACCTTTCAAACATGGACCTGGAAGACCAAGACTATGAGGAGGAGAACACAGGAAGTGATACCTCAGCTGATAGAGCCATGAAACTGAGAAAACCACACAAGGGAGACAGGATTATCAGGGAAGATCCATCAAACCTTAGGGAATTGCAGGCCTCAGAGTTGGTTGTCACATGCTTTAGGTACCTTGGCTATTATGAATTCTATGAATAGGTTGAGAGAGTGCAATATCACCCAGAGCTCACTAGACGTTTTGCAGCACGTCTTCATGACAACAGGGTGACTCTTGCTAGGGTAACTTTCACCATTTCATCTTATATTATTGCAGATGCTACCAAGATTCCTAATGTAGGGGAGAAGTGGTTCAAGCGTCAGGATCTAGATGAGTACTATTATGAACCTTATATCAAACCCTAATATAGAAATCAGGTGAAGAGACTATTTCCTTTCACGTTTCTTGAGAACAAGTATGTCCCCATGATGAAAATCATCATGAAGTATTTCACTTGTGAGGGTCGGCTCTCGAGGTCGTATATTTATCATATCGGGCTCCTCATGCATTTAACCAGGGTGAGGATGTTAAACATCCCTTATTACTTGTTCAGGAGTATTGAGAAGATGGCTTTTATTTTCCAAAGGAAGCTTTACCCTCAGCAGATGAGCAACCTTTATCAATAATCCCTAATCAAGGTCATTGTGCTTCATCATCTCAATCTCCTTAACATCCCTTGGGAGACCCTCCCTGATCAAGGTCATTGTGCTTCATCATCTCAGTCTCCTTAACATCCCTTGGGAGACCTTTATTTCTCATGAGATCTTCAGTGGTCCTCAAATTCCTCCACCAATGCCTCAAGAAGCAGGAGGACCTTCTAGCCTAGTGAAAATAGATGAGGAGGCGAAGGAGACAAGAACTACTGAGGTGCCCATTTTCATGACATATTAGAGGGGCACTATGAGATTATTTTTAGCAGATAGGCAAGTGTTTTCTCCACGGGATGTGGAAGAGGCCTTGCCTTCTTCATCAAATCATAGGCAAACGCTAGCTCCACAAGATGTTGAAGAAGCTCTACCTTCTTCTTAAGCACAACAGGTACATGTGCAGCAGCTACATAAAGGGAAGGAAAATATTCCAGAGCAGAGTCTTGATGATGAAGAGGAAAGGGATTTTGACTTGACTAAGCATGATGAGCCGGAGCGGCGTTATACTCGTCACGGAGTTGAAATCATTGACTTAGAGGCTCAAGAAGAAGAAACCATCAAGGACATCATCATACAAGAAAGGGAAGCTCAAGTACAAGCTTTTGTAGACAATTTGGAGAGTGCCAAATATGTTATCACATATTTGGAGCAAGAAAACAAGCAATTGAGCGACAAACGAGCCTCATGGAGCTAGAAATGCTCAAGATGAAACGACAAAGTGGCAAAGAAGTACCTGTCACTTTAATCCTATTGAGAAGGATATTGAAGAGGATAGAGAAACTTGGCTTGAGAGAGTCAACTTGCACCTTGAGAAGTTGTTACAGAAGGCCAACAGAGACAATCAGATGATCAGACACATGGCTTATCATTACAGGACCCGAAACAAGATTTGCAATATGAGGGTCAAGAAAATGAAAGCTAGACTAAGGTGGGCCTTGAAAGGCAAGAAAGAGGAGGATAGACTTAGAATGCTGGATGAAGCCTCCTTGGCTCATAAAAGAACATGATGGTGGTGCTTCACACCAATTTTGGGCAAGTTTTAAACAAATTTTGTCATTTGCAATTTTGAATTCCATTACACAAAAAAACTGCCTAAAAGCGCGCGTTGGTGGCGTTGCGATTTTCCTAGGGGCACTCATTGAAGAAATGGCTTGCATTTTTGGATTCATTGTGATGACGACATGCACTCTAGCAAGTTTCAAAAGTTTTGGGGCAGAAGTGGTCCACCAAAAGGTCAAAAAACACCCTAAAAATAACCTTTCTGCCACTTTTTGGACACACAAAAGAAACCTTGGGAGAATCAAGTTTTGAGGGTTCAAGTGAGCTCCAAATGCAAAAATTCTAGGTGTTATAGAAATATGAATTGAATACCTTTCTAATGACATATCATGGGCTTAATTGGGATGCCGATAAGGTCTCCAAAAGGGACATGAAAGTGGCGTTGTGCTTTTTCCCAGTGGCGCTGCACTTTTCACAGTTTTTGCTCAGGGTTGCTATTTTTCCAGTTTTTGACTATAATCATGGATCCCCTCTCATGCTGGATAATTTACCTATGTAAATGGTGTCATGTATTGTAAATATGATTGATAAATAGTAATAGAAGGTAGATTCATTGCTTAGGAGTTAGTTTGAGCCAAAATGAATCAATTTTTCACTTTTAGAGGCAAGTTGTTGAGATGCCTATATTCTTGTTTTCTTGTTCAGTGTTGGTTAGATTAGCTCCTCATCTTGGGGATTAGACCCCTAAGTATGGGAGGAGGTTAAAACAATGCCTGTATATTCTTCTTCTTCCTCATTGTGGAGGGTTGGACTCACTTGAATGCTCAGACCTTGATTGTACATCTTTGTGAGCAGTTTGGCAGGAGACTAATAAGAATTGCAACTATTTTTATGGGATCCATGTGGTATGGAGTTTTAGTACAGCTTCTTCTTTTGTGATCATATGTTAGAATGTTTTTTATGTTTCATTAATCATTCCATTGCTTCTTAGTGAATGTTTTTAAGTTGATAGGCAGAATCCATCACAATACTGCTCTGCTTTGGGTAAATATTCACATTTATATGTTTTCTATTGTTTAAGAAGGATCCATGATTGTCACATGCCCTTATTAGCTTCTCACCAGCCTTAAACACCTCACACCATCAAGACTAAAGTGATAAAGCCTATGCCTACCTTTCCCCATAGAACACCCTGCATTTCTGACCTAATTTCCCAAACCTAAACTGCCCAGCTCCTCCTGATCCGGCAAAACACCAACAAAATTCAATCAAAACTTTCGAGCTACTATATCTAGCCTAAAATCCTTTACCTGATCTAGTTATCTTGACTGAGATCCTTACGAAGAGAGCCCTCTCTTGGCCTAGTAGGGCTAGCTACTTGGCTAAGCTTGGTTTGTGGTTACCCTGGCATTGCCTCCCTTTAGCCTGAGATCAATCTAGGTGATAACATAGTGGCGACTGGGGAATAAGAGAAAAAGGTTTCGTATTCCATGGGAAAGATCATCAGAGTTCCGATCTGATTGATAATGGTGAATAGTGATCAGATGCATGCGAAGGCTGGGATCATTCACCTGGCGATTCTAGTGTCGAAAAATCCGAGGGTTTAAATTTTTTATGGAAAATCCACTCTTCAAGACCCAGTAGCCTGAAGAATTTCTTGGTGAATTCATTGTTATCAAAAATGGATTTTCTTGCTCGAAGGTATGCTCCGATGAGCCAAGATCACATTCCAGGTTTCCCAAATAAAATTCCTAAGGTAGATTGGCAAAGGAATTTTCTAATGTTTAAAGAAGATGATAAGAATGATGTTGCTTTACATCTAGTTAGATTTCACATGCACACTTGCAAGTTGAAGGTTGATTTCCTGAAGACTGCTTGATGAAGATATTCATGGCCACACTGGAAGGTGAAGCCCCATCTTACTATGAAAGTTTTATGCATGCTTGTATTTACTGTTTAAAGGATTTTCATACCATGTTCTTTGAAAGGTATAAAGAATCTTGTCCATCCTTAATATTAGTTCAGAACTATTGTAAACATGTTTATAGTTTTATTGAAAATCTTGAGAAATTTTATGAATATGATGACTTCATGGATGATGAGATCATGGAATCCCTGTATGAAAATCCATTTCAACAGCATAAAGAGAGCTTAGAGGATAATTATCAAAATGCTCAGGAAAATTTGAAGCAGGTTCAAGATCTTAGTACAATTGAAAATGATGGAGAAAAAGGTCTTATTACATATCTACTCATAGCAAAAGATAGTATGCAAGGAAATCAAGTTTCAATTTCAGATTGTGATAAAGTCAAGTTGGCTATTTCAGATCTAGATTCAGATCGTGATGATGAAGAGTACCTTGTTCTGAATCCCATGAAGGAGAGCTCTATTTTTGAGATCATCTGGAATGAAGAAGACAAAGTTATTGACCCAACTATTCTCATTTCATTAGAACAAAGCCTTCACAAGGAGGTAATCTAGTCCTTTTATGAAAAACAAGATGAAATCTTTTTTCAAGTGAAAAATCATCTTTCAATAACTCAGTGGTAAATGATAGAAGTGTTAGTTTTGAGTTTCAAGAATTATCTGAAGTTTTCCCTTGTATGACTAATGAGTGCAATAAGAAACATCAAAATAAGGTTGCCATGTTATATGAAGATGATCAACAATGTATTCAAATTTCAGAAGACTGGGGAACTGAGGACTGTCATTCAGATTTTTCTTCTCATATTTCATGTTTTGTATTGTTATTTAAAGAGGACAATTATTTTTTTAGCAAAAGAAAACAAAAGGTTACTATCTCCTCTATTTGAATATGAGATAGACCAACTCTTGAAAGGTCATGTTACAGCCCAAGCTAATGCAGGTTTGCAGTGTTCACATCGTCAAGGAGGTGTTAGTGAAGCTTCATACACTTTTGAAAATGAGGACAGTCTTGAAATTAGATTTATAGATCAGCGAACATATATTGTTTCCTTTCATGAAGATGATAGGGCTATCATGTTTGATAATCTTGAAGAATGTTTTCTGTTTAAGAACGACTTAGACTATGAAATTGAGTATGAGCATGGGAGAGACAATATGCTATAAATCAAGTCAGAATTTCTCATGCTCGAGGAATTTACAGCCAACACTCAGATAGCAGAAGCCTTATACTTCTCTATGCCTTCCTATCAATCAACAACCAACTGTTCTTTCATATCAGAATGAAAGGAGTACTTGTATTTTTGCTGCTAGATCTCAAGACAAGCTAGTGCTTCAAGATTTTCAAGATCCCTTCAGCATTCTTTTGCAAGCATTAGAGAAGATGAATGTTGCCTGCTTCGTTAGTATAAGCCTTGGTTTCAGTTGTTATTGTGAGTTGCCTACATGTATATCATTCTACCTGCTTGAAGAAAGTGAGAGCAAAATTTCAGTGAGCAACCATCTGCTGGATTGGTTACATTGGAAGGTTTACTTCACATGATTGTACATATTTCTTTAGTAGGGAGGTGGTTGTCATCAGTATTTGAAGCCCTCAAATCTTGATGGTTTGCTGCCATTAATAAGTTTTATAAGTACTTGTTTCAACTAAGTTAGTCTTGAATCATTTGTTTTAGTAAATTTCAAGTCAGTTTCGAGTCAGTTTGTGTCTTTGAGTCATCAGTATTCAATCATGTATTTCAGATTGAGTTTTTTTACTCCATGCCCAATGGATAAGGCTACTTGGTCTACAATGTTCTTGGCACCTCCAAGGAGCTACCATCCCCAATGGAGCCCATGTTAGAGTCAGTATTTGCATACTACTACCAGTGATCAAATATTCTCTTATAAAGTGGTCTTAGGGTGTCAAAGTCAATTTTTTTTCATTTTAGTGAGTCTTCAAGTAAAACTTTGGTCACTGGGTATTAGGTCTAGGATTTGTTTTCACTCCTTCCAAAGTCTTCCAAGTATTGGTTCATGCTACCATTCAACTGAGTGTACCATCATTCAAAGATTTTTCATCATCATTGCAGGTTCCAATGGGTCATTTTACACCTTGTTCATGCTTCAGTTGTACTTAGGTAAGGCTCATTTCCCTCTCTTAGGGTTTTGAAGGTAATTTTTCTTGGATGGTCAAATCATCAACAAAACTTGTATCCTGATGCTCATACACATTCCCCTATCCTTGATATACCTTCTTAAACACTTCCCATCACTGATATCCCTCAAATTCATCATTTTCCCACAAACCCTAGCCTTTTGCAACAATTTGACACTTTTCTAGGTTAGGCCTGTGTTTTTCCCTTTTGGACCCCTCCAACCTACTAAATCCTTGAAATTATACTTTCCCCTACTTCCTAACATCCTTCCCTACTTCCAAAACGTTTCTCAAGAAATTATAAGCTCCTCATCCCCTTCATTTCCCTTCATTTCTACAAATCCCATGTTCCACACATAGATATAGGTTTTATTCAAATGATGTTTTTGAGCAAGGAAAGATGATTTTGACAAAAGTGAGAGAATTTTTTGTCCATAATAGACTCAAGAAGAAAAAACTCCTTCCATTTTTACACAGGTCTCATGGTTTGGGAGAAATTCCCAAAACATCATTTGCCTCAGGAGGGTTGTTGCACTTCTGGAGTGACTTTGGGAAAATCATGATTTATCCTAGATGGAGTAACCCAATGACTTTCTTGATGAGTCTAATGATAACTTAACATAGATATATTTCCAATGAGCTATCATGAGCTCAATTTGGAGTTGAGGAAGACCTCCAAAAGTTGACTACAACATCACTCTGCATTTTGGCAGCCTCATTCCATACATTTTGACCAGTATCGGGAAATTGAACCTTTGATAGGGAAAATGAACTCCAAATTGAACAGTTCAAGATTTTCTAGAAATTAGACTCGAAAATCTTTCCAACGAGCTATCTTGTGCCCAATTTGTACATCGAGAAGGCAGTGAAAAGTGGACATGAAGTGGCGTTGCGCTTTTGGCAGGACAGCTTAAAAGACCTCAAACCCTCAAGGAAACTCTAAATTTCTCTCTCCTTCATTCATTACAGGTAAGTGGACATCCCTCACCTTGGTTTTTGGTTACTAAATCGAAGTTACAAGCATCATTGATCATTTGTAATCTCGAAACCCTAAATTCTCCCTAATTCTACCTAAACCCTAACTCCTTCCTATTCCTCTTAGCACCCAGCCCTACAATCCTAAAATCACCCTATCCCTTTTCCCTCTTTCCCACTATCTTTCACATTCCCCTTTGTCTCTCTTCCCCAAGAGATCAAAACACAAAACCCTTCTTCTCATTTCCCACTCCATTCATTTCCTAGTTGCACGCCCATTTTCCATCCCCTCATTCCTCATTTCCATACACCTCAACCTTGCAAACATAGACCTGGAAGACCAAGAGTATGAGGATGAGAACACAGGCAATGATACCTTAGCTGATATAGTCATGCAACCGAGAAAACCACACAAGGGAGGTAGGATTATCAGAGAAGAGCCATCAAACCTTAGGGAATTGTAGGCCTCAGAGTTGTCTGTCACATGCTTCAGGTACCTTGGCTGCTATGAATTCTACGAACAGGTTGAGAGAGTGCAATATCAACTAGATCTCACTAGACTTTTTGCAGCACATCTTCATGACAACAGGGTGACTCTTGCTAGGGTAACTTTCACCATTTCATCTTCTATTATTTCAGATGCTACCAGGATTCCTAATGTAGGGGAGAAGTGGTTCGAGTTCCAGTATCTAGATGAGTACTATTATGAACCTTATATCAAACCCCAGTATAGAAATCAAGTGAAGAGACTATTTCCTTTCAAGTTTCTTGAGAACAAGTATGTCCCCATGATGAAAACCATCATGAAGTATTTCACTTGTGAGGGTCGGTGCTCGAGGCTGTATACTTATGATATTAGGCTCCTCATGCATTTTACCAGGGTGATGATGTTAAACATCCCTTATTACTTGTTTAGGAGTATTGAGAAGATGGCTTTTATTGTCCAAAGGAAGCCTTACCCTCAGCAGATGAGAAACCTTTATCATTAATCCATGATCAAGGTAATTGTGATTCATCATCTCAACCTCCTTAACATCCCTTGGGAGACCCTCCCTGATCAATGTCATTGTGCTTCATCATCTCACTCTCCTTAACATCCCTTGGGAGACCTTTATTTTTCATGAGATCTTCAGGGGTCCTCAAATTCCTCCACTAGTGCCTCAAGAAGCATGAGGACCGTCTAGCCCAGAGAAAACAGATGAGGAGGCCAAGGAGACAAGAACTACTAAGGTGGCTGTTTTCATGACATACCAGAGGGGCACTAGGAGATATTTGCAGCAAATAGGAAAGTTTTTTCTCCACGGGATGTGGAAGAGGCCTTGCCTTCTTCATCAATTCATAAGTAAATGCTAGCTCCAAAAGATGTGGAAGGGGCTATGCCTTGTTCTTCAGCAGAGCAGGTACAAGTGTAGTAGCTGTAGAAAGGGAAGGAAAAGATGTGAGAGCAGAGTCTTGATAATGAGGAGGAAAGGGATTTTGACTTAACTGAGCACGATGATCCAGAGCTGCGTTATACTCGTCACGGAGTTGAAATCATTGACTTAGAGGCTCAGGATGAAGAAACCATCACGGAAATCATCACACAAGAAAGGGAAGCTTAAGTACAAGATTTGGCGGACAATTTGGAGAGGGCCAAATATGTTATCACATATTTGGAGCAAGAAAACGAGCAATTGAGCGATAAACAAGCCTCATGGAGCTAGAAATGCTCAAGATGAATCGACAAAGTGGCAAAGAGGCACCTATAAATTTGACTCCTATTGAGAAGGAGATTGAAGAGGATAGAGAAACTTGGCTTGAGAGAGTCAACTTGCACCTTGAGAAGCTATTACAGAAGCCCAACAAAGACAATTAGATGATTAGACACATGGCTTATCATTACAGCACCCAAAACAAGATTTGCAATATGAGGGTCAAGAAAATGAGAGCTAGGCTAAGGAAAGCCTTGAATGGCAGGCCTAGCTAAAGCCTCCTTGGCTCATCAAAGCACATGATGGTGGTGCTTCACACCAATTTTGGGCAAGTTTTAAACAAATTTTGTCATTTGCAATTTTGAATTTCATTACACAGCGTTGTGCTTTTCCTAGGGGAACCCATTGAAGAAATGGCTTTCATGTATGGATTCAAAGTGGTAAGGACATTCACCCTAGCAAGTTTCAAAACTTTTGGGGTAGAATTGGTCCACCAAAAGGTCAAAAAAACACCCTAAAAATGACCTTTCTGCCACTTTTTGGACACACAGAAGCAACCTTGGGAGAATCTCGTTTTTAGGGATCAAATGAGCTCCAAATTCATAAATGCTAGATGTTACAGGAAGCAGACTTGGAGACCTTTCCAATGAGCTATCATGGGGTCAATTTGGATTCCAGGAAGGTCTCCAAAAGGTACCTCAAAGTGGCGTTGCGCTTTTCACATTTTTTGCTCAAGGTTGCTATTTTTCTAGTTTTTTACTGTAATCATGGATTCTCTCTCATGGTGGATAATTTACCTATGTAAATGATGTCATGGCTTATAAATATGATGGATAAATAGTAATATAAGGTATATTCATTTCTTAGGAGTTATTTTGAGCCCAAATGAATCATTTTTCACTTTTAGAGGCAAGATATTGAGATGCCTATATTCTTGTTTTCTTGTTCAATGTTGGTTAGATTAGCTCCTCATCTTGGGGATTCGACCCCTGAAAATGGGAAAAGGTTGAAACAATGCCTATATATTCTTCCTCTTCCTCATTGTAGAGGGTTGGACTCAGTTGGATGCTCAGAACTTGATTGTACATCTTTGTAAGTAGTTTGGCAGGAAACTAATAAGAATTGCAGCTATTTTTATGGGATCCATGTGGTATGGAGTTTTAGTACAGTTTATTCTTTTGTGATCATATGTTAGAATGTTTTTTATGTTTCATTAGTCATTCCATTGCTTATTAGTGAATGTTTTCAAGTTGATGGGCAGAATCCATCACAACACTGCTCTGCTTTGGGTAAATATTTATATTTACATGTTTTCTACTATTTAAGAAGGATCCATGACTGTCACATGACCTTCTTAGCTTCTCGCCAGTCTTAAACCCCTCACACCATCAAGACTAAAGTTCTAAAGCCTATGCCTACCTTGCCCCATAGAACACCCTACATTTCTGACCTAATTTCCTAGACCTAAACTGCCCAGCTCCTCCTGATCTAGCAAAACACCAACAAAATTCAACGAAAACCTTCGAGCTACTATACCTAGCCTAAAATCCTTTACCTAATACAATCATCTTGATTGAGATCCTTACAGAAAGAGCCCTCTCCCGGTCTAGTAGGGCTAGCTACTTGGCTAAGCTTGACTTGTGGTTACCCTGACATTGCCTCCCTTCAGCCTGAGGTCAATCTAGGTTATAACAGATGTGTTGAAGAGGTTTAGGATGATGAATTGTAAAATAAAACCAACTCCAATTGCAATAGTAACAAATCAGATATAGGATCCAATGTAGATCCAACTCTATTGAAGAGATTAATTCATAGTCTTATGTATCTTACTGACACTAGACCAAACATTATGTATGACGTTAGTTTGATTTTGAGGTCCTTGGAGAAGGGAAAATTTTAAGGATGACAATTTATCTTGAAGATTATAAACCTTGGCAAATCTTACTAATCCATAATATGAAAACTATAAAATGTTTGGTGATATTTTAGTAAAATAATTCAAACTTCTAATGATTTTATGTAGTTTCTATAAAATTTTAGTGATTTTTAAGGTAAAATATTTATTTCTTATCAAATTTGGGTGAATCATTTTTAGGAAAATATGGGAATTGGTGAATCTTTTTTTTGGAAAAAGCATAGAAAATTAGCCCATCTGTGAATATTAGCCCCTGAAATTTTCCCTGCCATGGAGTGTCAAAAAGACTTACACTGGAAATAAAGAAAAAAACAATGAGATAATGATTATTGGAATAATAGGATATGGCATATTATACTTTAGCGCTAATAGTGATCTTCTAGTTGGATATACTCATAGTGATTTTGCATGTAACGTGAATGACATGAAGAGAACTTCAATATATGTTTTTCATCTTGGTTTAGATGCGATTTGATGGGCGTCAAAGTGGCATCACATTATGACAATCTCATCAACTAAAGTAGATTATGTAGCAACAATAATAGTATCTTATTAAGCAGTTTGGTTACACAAAATATTGGGTGTTCTAAAAAAAGAACAAAAGGGACCAACTATAGTGTATTGTGACAAAAACTTAGCATTACCTTTTTAAAAGAACCATGTTTTTCATAAGATTAGCAAGCATATTGATACAAGATATCATTCATTAGAGATCTCATAAATAATGGAGAAATCCACTTGGAATATTGTAAATTAAAAGAACGGTTAGATGGCATATTCACAAAGCCATTGACAAGACATGTATTTGTGTTTCATAGACAAACCTTAGGTGTTGAGAGCCTAGTTGAGACATATACCAACAATAACTTGTGGTAGTAATCATAATTAAAGGGGGATATTAAAGATAATTAATCCTAGCAACTACTATCTAGCTTGAATATTTTTGGTAGCTTATATTGAGTCTAAATTTAGGAAGAGCCATTCATGCATATGTCATCTAAGATTTACATGTCTATTGTTATAAATTTTGGGTCTATTTAATCATATAGCTTCTATAAATTCAATAAATAAATTTGAAATACAAAACAATAATTTTGTTATGGTATTGTGTGGTTTTCCATCATTTCCACTTAACATATCTTGCAGCTTACCTCAGATTACATGGACATCAAGCAGAAAGTATGTAGAAGATGATGATCGGAGGCACTAGTTACAATATTTGTGATCATGCTTGTAGGAATATTGTTTCTTTGTGAAATCCTTTGGTATTATTCTTAATACATATCAACCTCTCATTCATATTCTCACCAAAAAATAACAATTCGCTCTTTCAGATAGGGTTTAAAATTGAGTTTAGGGTATATGCATGGAGATGGGTTACACTTTTTGGCAAAGTGAGGGCACATTTTGGTGATAAAAGGGATGTTAGGTTCCTATAATACTAGTGTAGGCCCCTTATTCTTATTATTAATGTATCCCCCTATTGTTATTGTTGTGCCCATGTAGCCCCCATATTGATATTGTTGTGCCCCATAGAAGCCCACTATTGTTATTGGTGTGCCCTTACATTATTATTGTTATGTATGCTTTGATTATATTGTGATTGTTTAGACTCTTATATATACAAAGGAGGTCTTGTCATTTTTATCATCAAGGAATTGTTTATTTATGTGATGTAAAGGAATTTTCCCCTCGAAGAGGATAATTTTTCAAGTCATTGATCTATCTTTTCTTATGTTTTGTGATTTGGTTGCATAAAATTTGTTATCAGAGCTTTGAATTCTATGGTTTTACTACTTCAAAAAGTTCATCTTGGAATTTTCACTATAAATGTTTTTCTACGAAGCTTTAGAAGATGAAATTTCAACCACATGGAACCAAAATCTTGGTGAACCTCTTGCAGAACGTTCAGATCTTGTTTCGCTGAATGCTGTGAGATATGGTCCGAAGAAGTTAGGGTTTTTGCATGCTCCATAATTTTGTCTCAAACAAGTGACCTAGGGAAAATCTTCATAACTTTATTTTGAAGAATTAGATTTAAATAAAAAGTGACTAAAAGTACACAGATTGTGGTATATCTTGTATCAAATTTAGGGCCGAAGGTTGAAACATGACATGTGGAATCTCGTGCAAGTTTGATCTACTGAACCATTCCATAATCAGGTCATTGTGGGGGATTTGGCATAAGTTTATATTGAAGAATCTAATCTTGGTTTGACTTATGGAATTTGAAAGAAGACTCAAAGTTCTACCATAAGACCAAATTTTAGACTTTGAAAGCATGAAATTTAAGAGATACAATAGTTTCAATATCAAGCTCTAAAAAACTTTAGAAGAAAAAGTTGTTATTTTTTTTAAATTTTCATACGTTTTGTTTGAAAAAATATTCTTAAGTAATTCAAAGGGAATAATAAAGCATAGATATCATTATTTGGTTCCAATATGCCTTGAAACAAAAAAAAATAGATACTCTTAGTAAACAACCAGAAATATCTACTATGATACATGAATAAGAGGAAAAATGCAACATGATATATGGAAATTACGCAACCAAATGCAAAAATTATGATCTCGCAAAGAGTAACCAAAAATGAAATGGGAGCTAAGATGAATTGTTTAAAATAATACATGGAAGGTTTGAAGGATGTACTAAAACAAGACATGGAAGCTAATATGGATGGTTTGAAAGAAGACATGAAAGACTTGAATGAATGTTTGACAAATTTTCTACAAGATATGCTTCCTAATGGCGAAAAGGTATTCCATTAAACTCATGATGAGAATAAAAGGAATTTTAAACATGATTTTAGAGAATCTAACTTTGGATTGAAGACCAAACACATTCCAAATATTGATATGAGGAACTTTGATGGTAAAAGATCTTGTAACATGGATACTATAGATTGAGCAATACGTTGATCTACATGATGTGCAACACACACAAAAGGTACGCATTGCATATTTATATTTAGAACCCAATTAGTTTGTATGGTATCAATGGCTTTGTTCTCGTAAACCACTTGCCACTTGGTCAATTTTTATGGAGGAAATGATAGCACATTATGAGGATACAAAGAGAAACACCTTCTTTAGCCAATTGATAAATCTCAAACAAAAGGGTTCAATGGTGGAGCACATTGAGGACATCTAAAAATTGAATACCAGGGTAACTAATATTTTAGAGGAGCATAGGATTGATGTCGTCATAGGGATTTTTAAGGATAACATACATCATGAGGTTCTCCTTTAGGAACTTGATTTATTAGAGAAGGCATTCAGAGTGGCAAGAAAATTTGAAAGCAAAATTATGGCAAAAGGAAGTCTACCACTCACAACTAAAAATATGGAAGTGTTGCTACTCCTAACCTTCCACAACCTACAAGGTTGACACCAAAACAATTGGAAAAAAAAGAGCAAAAGGGCTTCATTACAATTGTGATATCAAATACACTAAAGGTCATAATTTTTATGAGAAGAAATTATTTTACATAGATTGTGAAGAGGAGGAACAAAAGGAACAAGAAACATCAAAATAAAAGGATGTACACTAGGAACCAACCTTAGAGAAAGAAGAAATGAATTTGAGCATATATTGTAATGCATTGGCAAGAATTACCACTCCTCAAACCCTAAATATAGAAGGATATATCAGTAATAAAAAGGTAATAATGTTGATTGATTCAAGTATTACCCATAATTTTATTCATTGTAAGATAGCCAGGGAATTGAATTGGTTTCTATATCTAGCTTAAGAGTGTAAAGTGATGGTTGCAAATGGAGGAATTAAAAATTTCTTTAGAAAGTGCCAAAATATTAAGTTACCCATGGGGGAATATGCATTGAATAGTCCAATGTTTTCCATTCTAATGGGTGGTGTTGATGTTGTAATAGGAGTCCAATGGTTACAATGTTTTGGGATCATAGCTTTTAATTTTCAAGAACTCTTCTTGAAATTTGTTTCGGCAGAAAAGGAAATTGAATTAAGGGGTATCATAGGGAAAACATAGAAGATAACCAACTCTAATGGCATGATAAATGTTTTTAAGAAATAAAAATGGAGCGTGATCGGAAAATTATGCTCACTAGATATTAAAACATTAAAATCATCTATTTCTCCAAGTCTCCAAAAAGTCTTGAAAAATCATTCGAAGGTATTTGAGACTCCCAAAGGCCTCCCACCTATTCGTGATTATGATTATGATATTCACTTGATTCTAGGAAGTGTTCCTCCAAACATCAGGCCTTACAGATATCCCTATGCCCAAAAGAGTGAA
>APFE030271549.1:1055-34580 GCA_000404065.3 Pinus taeda | reverse complement strand
TTATATTCTTTCCACATAGTTAACAGGCGATTTGAGGGGTACCCGTAACCCCTCTTTATGGGGTTCGGGGTAGCGCCCCAGAAAATTTTGGTTTTGGACCCTATGTTAGGTTGGGCGGACCCACCTATGGTTTTGTGCATGATTTTCGCACATGTTTTTTGGACGCGATGGTTCTCGGTCCACGGTATTGGATGCTTCAGCATGTATAAATATGTATTGTAACATTGAAAGGAATATAATGAAAAATCAAGCTGGTAGTCCCGGTTTTGGGATCCAGTGGGAAATCTCTGTGTACATGTGTTTTATGTGTTATGCTCTCGCATTTTTATTTTTCCTATGATTTAAAATTCATATGCAGGTAATTTCTGTACGGGGTTAAAACCTACAACACAACGGAATTCACATAGGAGTTTTGGTGGTACTTAAAGTGGATATATAGTATATTTTCAAGCCCTTTTCATAGTCACAGTCACATGTGATACAAACTTTTTATATTTCATACATGGAGAGTTTATGGATGTACATGAACATTATTTCAGTTTATGGATGCTTATTATTTCATTGTATAGATATTCTTGTAACAATTGTAATTTGTATATATTTTCATATGGATAGTTTACTAATGTATTTATTATTTCAATTTATGGATTTTTATTAATCTTGTTTATGGATGTTCATTAAATTTCGCTTTATGGATCTGTTAATTATTTCGCTAGTCTAAATTGTTTTCTATATAGTATAACTTTTATTAAAAATATATAACAATTTTGGTTTATAGTTTCATAGACTAAGAAAATAAGTACAATCTTACTATGATGCAAGTCAATTTGATACTTAAAATAACTAAAATATATGATGGTTGAATTAAAAAACACAAATAGGATTGAAATAAGTTTTAAACTCAATTTTAAAAATATTTTGTAAACAAAAATATAACTTTTAAATTCATTTATTTTCTTTGAGGTCATCTACAAGAGCTTAAGTCATAACATGAATATTTAATCATATGTATTGGAATTCAAATACCAAAATTTAATGATATATGTTTCTATAATTTTATATATAATTAAATATGAATTTTCCTAAATTTACTTGGTTGTCTCAAGGTTCAATTAAAAATCATAAATGAAAATGAAATAAGTTATCTTTAATTTTAAAAAATGTCTTATAAACAACAAATAAGTTACTATGATGCAAGTCACTTTGATACTTAAAATGATCTAAAATATATCATGTATCAATTTAATATTGAGCATGGAAAGAACTACAAATATGTTTCATATTGGCTTGTAAAAGGTGTCTTTTAGTGCAATCAACATGTATTTAATTACAATGATTTTCAAAATAATTATTTGAATTCTAAATTCATCCATGGTATAATTTCAAAAATATATATATGGAAATTTTTGCGACCCACCCATATAACATTACATGGCTAATTCTTTTAAGAATATTTCAATCAATTCTTTATCTCAAGGTTCAATTAAAAGGAACAAATAAAATTGAAATAATTTTTTTCAACTTTAAAAGATGTCTTGTAAATAACAAATAAGTTGTGTTCAATTCTATTTCTTTTGAGTTGATCTAGAGGAGCTTAGTCATTACTGGATATAAATGCAATCTTACTATTGCAAGCCACTTTGATACTTAAAATGAACTAAAATATAGCATGTATCAATTTAATATTGAACATGGAAAGAACTACAAATATGCTTCATATTGACTTGTAGAAAGTGCCTTCTAGTGAAATCAATATGTATGCTATTACAGTGATTTTAAAAATAAATTATTTGAATTCTAAGGTCATCCATATCATAATTTTAAAAATGTATATGGAAATTTTTTATGACCCACCCATATACCATTGCATGTCCAATTATTTTAAGTATATTTCAATCAATCCTTATCTTAGGGTTCAATTAAAAACAAAAATAGGATTGAAATAATTTCTTTTCAATTTTAAAAGATGTTTGGTAAACAACAAATGAGTTTTATTCAATTTCATTTCTTTTAAGGTCATCGAGCTTAGTCATAACATGATATAAGTACAATCTTACTATGATGCAAGTCACTTTGATACTTAGAATAAACTAAAATAAAACATGTATCAATTTAATATTGAGCATAAAAAAAATTACAAATATGTTTCATATTGGCTTGTAGAAAGTATTTTTTAATACAATCAACATGTATGTTAATACAATTCAATTTTAAAAATAAATTATTTGAATTCTAAAGTCATCCATATTATAATAAAATATATATATATGGAATTTTTTCTAACCCACCCATATACCATTGCATGGTCAATCTTTCTAAGCATTTCAATCAATTTCTTATCTCAAGGTTCAATTAAAAAACACAAATAGGATTTGAATAAGTTATATTCAATTTTAAAAATGCCAAGCTTAAACAACAAATAAGCTTTATTCAATATAATTTATTTTGAGATTAATTATATAAGAGCTTAGCCATAACATGATATAAGTCAATTGTATTGGAATTTAATATAAGTAAAAAACACAAGATATGATGACATTTCTATAATTTTATATAATGTTATCAACTTTCCTAAATTTACATAGCTATCCAATTATTTCAATCAATTCATTATGATTGAAATAATTTTTATTCAATTTTAAAAGATGTAAACTACAAATATGATTTATTTGATTTTATTTCTTTTGAGGTTATCTACAAGGGCTTAGTCATAACATGATATATATATTCTATTTGTTGCACTTTTTACAATCCAGTATGAAGCATGTGTGTAACTCTTTCTATGATTTATATCAAACTGACACATGACATTTATTAATAACATAAAATTTTATTAATGTTGTTCATAACCTAGATCTAGTTGAATTTCCATTTTAAGTAAAATAATATCATATCAACTAGGTTAAATTGTTAATGGATTAAATTTTAGATCTTTCTTGATTCAAAATCTATGGGGTTCACATAAGGATCCTATCCTTTAAAATAAAACCTCCTTGAAGTTTGGAAAAAAATATTTTTACAAAGGCTTGATCGAGCTCAAATAGCTTGATTGAGCCCCTAGTTAACCATGTAAATGGCTTAATCGAAGATTTCTTAAACCCTCGATCAATTTATTTGAATTTATAATTTAAGCACTCGATCGAGCTTCCAAGGTCCTAAAAGCCACAATTTTAGTGCCCCTTCTATATATTTCTCTACAACACCATTTTGTACCCTAGCAAACTTAGGGCGGAATACGTCTTTAAGTGGCAGAGTTGATCATGCTAGATTAGTGAAGGAATCCTCTATCCAATGGCATATGAGTTTGACATTTTCAAATCCATATGATATTTTTCAAATCTAATTTCTTTTAAACATAATGCTTCAATTTTTTTGCTAAGTTTCAAAGACACTAAATAAAAAATCAATAACATAAAATATACACAACAAAAAAATTTCAAAAAATACCATAATCTTTGTTTACAAGCCTTTTGAAAGGGGTAAACTTAGTTTTTCAATTGATTTAAATAGTTTAAAAACGACGTGCCTAAACACATGTGTTTACAAAATGCAATTGAAATATTACTTCACCAACTTCAAAAAATAATAAAATTATAATTACAATAGAAAATAATTTGTTTAATAAAAAAAAATTAGTTTTTTAATGTGTCAATTATATATAATCTATATATATATATTGTGGTGTGTGTGTGTTGTGTGGTGGTGTGGTGGTGTGTGTGTGGTGTGTGTGTGTGTGTGTGTGTGTTGTGTGTGTTTGTGTGTTGTGTGGTCTGTGTGTGCCTGGTGTGTGTGTGTGTGGTGTGTGGGTGTTGGTCTGTGTGTGTTAAATACACATTTTAAAACTAAATATGCTATATGAACAAACTCATACCTCTTAAGATGTGTGAAAATTTCCAAGCACAAACATTTCATTTAACGGAAAATTCACTGATTATATGACACTAATTGTTTTTTGCAAAAAATATTATTAGGACAACAACCTATTTCTCCACAATTTTTTTTTTTACTCTGAATCAAAATTCAAAATGATTTTTCGAATTTTGACTGCTTCAATTGAATAAAAGAGTAAAATTATGAAATGTCATGGCCACATTTGGCACAAAAGTATAACCCATCTTCATGCATTCGCCCTTAGTGATTTCTTAAATGCTACCAATGGTTTCAATAAAACCACTATCATTAGAAAAGGAATATTTAGAAAAGTCTACAAGGGAATTCTCAAAATTGTTCAAGTGGTTTTTATCAAAATCCTTGAAATGGATTACAACAAATCCCTATAAAAAATTGAGAAGAAATGTGAAGTACTTGGTAACAATTGAACATCATAACCTAGTGAAAATTCTAGGTGCATTCTCAAACTTAAAACAAGGTCTCTAGCGTTACAGCTTATGCTAAATGAAAGCCTAGGAAAGTATCTTCATCACTTCCAAGTATGTCAACTCACATGTGAATCCATGTACAAAATTTCTACTGAAATTGCCCAAGAAATAATCTTAGACGATAAATTATGGATGCAAGAGATGGTTCAATGTGATATAAATGCTAAAAAAATTACATTGGGCATAAGAGAGGTGATGCAGGAGCATCCAATTAGGGAGGCAACAGCTGGACATGCTGTTTTAAGAATTCTTTTAAAAATTTACTTTTCGGTTTACGTTTATGGTTATTTCTTTTCAAGAAAGTTGTCACAGCTAATGTCGTTAATTTTCTTTTTGAAAGTAAATAGATTAGGGAATATTCTTATATAGATTAATATTTGAATAACAGAAAAAGGGAATGTAACTGTAAATTGCAATTGCAAGTAGTTCCTCAACTGAATGAGGCTACCAGCAGCTTAAATACACAATCAAAAGATGAACCAAGGGTTGTTGCCAAGAAGGAGAATAGACACCAAAGAATGTAAGACTCTGACAAAATATTTTAAAATAGTAAAGTGAAACATTTCAGGTATCCAACAGTTGTTATTATGAATGATTGATACTATGTACGAAATTAATTACATGATTGATAGACTGTAACGAGACTATGCATCATATCAAGCAACTAAACACAGTAGGCGAATTCATTCAGGTACTTTACGGAAAGAAAATCATTGAAATTATTACAAGTAGAAGATATATCATTTTCTGTATATATATACACATATATTGCTTAAACATTTTTTATAGCCAAAGACAACATCCTGTAACCCAACACAGGTTCAGAGCATAAGGCATAGTGCCTTCCAAAAAATATACAAATGCCAAACAGTCCTTAAATATTTCATTGCAGACCAAGAAGGGTTTCTGTGACCTAGGATCAAATAAACAAACAGAGACGGGACCACGCTCAACAACCAGAGCCAAAATGCAAAAAATCATGTTCAAGTTCTCAACCAAAATCTCAGCAGAGCCACGAACACCAATGACCAACTAACAACACAAAATTTTCGACGGACGGATAGGACTGAGGACAAAAAAAAAAACGAGACTTCGTCTCTATAAACACCAACCTATAGGAACTGTATAAGTTAAATAGGAAGGACCCTAGCCGGTTCAAGTGGAGATTGGAACAGAAGACTAAAGGAATAGAAACCGTCAAGGACCAAACCCTTGCCACCACTACAGAGGAGCGAACCACCTGCACAGTCGAGAAACAACGATTAGAGAGGCAGCATAACTAGTTAAATGGAGAAAAAACCAAGAGAAGGGTAAATATGAGTACCATGAAGGTTACCTGAAGTGGAGAGTAGGTTCCATAGCCGAACCCAAGAACAACAACATTCGAGCCATGAAACCCCAGCTACTCAAAAGGAGTAGATTTGTTAGAAAAATAAAAGCAAAGAGGAAGCCTAGAATCGGAACAAAGGAGTTACCTTGTGCTAGAGCGGTTTCCAGGGAAGTCAGGCTGAGGACCTGATAAGAAATTGCACCATAGTTACAGTCAAACGCAACAAAAAATAAACCAGAAGTGTAGCAAACCGATTTAAACTATAGAGAAATCACCACATACCCAGGACGGCCACGAAGCCCAGCAATGTTTCATGAAACCACGCAAGAAGTAGCCACAAAATGCATCGGTACAATAACTTAGCATTACCCAGTAAGATAGAACCAGATTCGAGATCGGAACCAACAGACAGAGGGAGTAGAGCAAAACCAGCGGTAACAATGACCAAACTACAATCAAAGACCCACAACATAGAGCCATAGCACAGTAACCAAGATCACCTCGAGAAGGTGGCAGAGTTAATGCGTCATTAAAACCTCAACAAAACCCCAGTTGCAAACGAGTGAGGGAAGGGATCACGTGGGCGAGTTGCCACAAAGGCGTCCACCTCAGTGTTTGGGGTGAGTCATCAAATTATGGTATAAGAGCAGTTCTTTCCTTAGGGAAGAAAAGAAAAATTATGGAGGTAGGAAGAAGGGGTAGGCGTAGAGGTATTTGGAGGGTAGCCGACAAAAGACTGCATGAGGAAATTGGGATCCTAAGTGCGAGATTAGCAGAAGTAGAAGCAGCAAGGCGCAGGGATCCATAAGGTGGTGATGATAGTGAAGAAGAAGCTACAACTACGACAAATGGGTCTAATGAGGAAGGGCCAGAGATAAGGTTGTTGAAATCTATTCTGTTAGCAAGCAACAAACTGAAGCCTGAACTATCAACCTATGATGGAAGTTTATCCATTGAAGTATTATTGTATTGGATTAGCAAGTTGTATAAGTACTTCGAATACGAGGAAATCAGTGAGGATAGGAGGGTCAGATTTGAAGATACAAAACTGAAGGGGCATGCAGCACTGTGGTGGGACAGTGTGAAAAAGGAGCAAAGGAGATCAAATAAGACACCAATTAAAAAGTGGACTAGAATGATTGCCAAGATGAAAGGTAAGTTTTTACCTAAAGACTATCAAATTTCTCTATATAGATAGGTACAAAACCTAAAATAAAGAGCAATGACTGTGAAGGAATATATAGAAGAATTTTATAGAGGGAATCTGCGAGCGGGTTATGTCAAAGATACCCCAGAAAAGACAACAAGGTTCGTGAATTGATTACAGGTGGAGATACTGGATGAGATCAATATTCTCTCTCTCAAATCTATAGAAGAAGCATATCAAAGTGCTTTAAAGGCAGAGGAGAAGATCAGCAGGAGACAAAATGGCAAGAGAGGACATGGATACAACTGAGGAAGGGGACAGTCCTTTGGCAGAGGCAGAACTTCCAGTAGAAGTGAGGAAAGCAGCAGTTCAAAAACTGCAGGGTCAACTGATAAAGAAGGTAAAATTAGAGGGGGAAGGCCTTACCAGCGAGGGAGAGGTAATGACAAAGGCATAGGGAATGCCTATCAGTGTTACAAGTGTCACAAATGGGGACACCAGTCTTTCGAATGTCCTGAAAGTGATCAAGCAAGACAAAGAGGAGCATATGTTGCTCAACTAAAGGAAGCTAAGGCCCCACTTCAAGAAGTGGAGAACATGCCTGAAACAGGAGAGACCTTGGTGTTGAACAAAGTCTTGTTCAAGCCAGCTAAAGAGTTAATTGACCAAACACAGAGGAAAGCCCTATTCCAGACTGTGTGTAATTCACATGGGAAGTGTTGTAAACTGATCATTGATAGCGAAAGCACTGATAAATTGGGTTTAAAAAGACTGAAACACCCAACCCCATACTAGGTGTCTTGGTTACAAAAAGGGCATCAACTGCTTGATGATGAGCAGTGTGAAGTGGAATTTCATATTGGCAGGTATAAGGATAAGGTGACAAGTGACATTATGCTAATGGATGTGTGCCATATACTACTAGGTAGACCATGGTAGTATGATAGGAAGGTAGTGCACGGTGGAAAGACAAACTATTATAAGTTTACGAAAGATGGGATCAAGCATACGTTGGTACCCATGAAGGAAGAGGACACAACAGAGAGAAATGGGGAAAAGGCATTATTATTAGGAGGAAAAGAGTTCCTACAACAGATTTGAGATGATGAAATAAAGTTTGCAATTGTGCGGAGGCTGAGGACAATGTTAATTCATACTGAAATTAAGGATTTTCCAGAGGAAATTTAAGATATGTTACAGGAATTTAGCGATATAGTAGTAGATGATTTTCCAGATAAGTTACCCCCAAAATGGAGTATAAGCCACCATATTGATTTCATCCCAGGAGCTAGTTTACCCAACAAAGCTGCTTATCAAATCAGTCCAAAGGACAATGAAGAGATTAGGAAATAGGTACAGGAGTTGTTGGAAAAAGGGTTGATTCGGGAAAGTTTAAGTCCGTGTGCAATTCCAACAGTCTTAGCTCCCAAGAAAGGAGGAGAGTGGCGGATGTGTACCAACTCTCGAGCAATCAATAATATTACCATTATCTAAAGGTTTCCTTTACCATGAATGGATGATATGATGGACTTCTTGAGTGGAGCAATGTATTTTTCAAATATTTATTTAAAAAGCGGTTATCATCATATACGAATTCGAGAAGGAGACGAATGGAAGACTACTTTCAAAACCAATGAGGGCCTGTATGAATGGATGGTCATGCCATTTGGATTGAGTAATGCACCCAGCATATTCATGCGCTTAATGAATGATATGCTGAAAGAATATATCGGGAAGTTTGTTATCATGTATTTGGATGATATCCTTATTTTCAGTAAGACTAGGGAAGAGCATTTTCGACATGTCAAGTGTGTCTTGGAAAAATTACAGCAGAATAAATTGTTGTTGAATTTGAAGAAATGTACATTTTGTAAGAAGGAGTTGATTTATTTGGGATTCGTGATTTCAAAGAATGAGTTAAATATGGATCTGGAAAAGGTTGCATCCATAGTTAGTTGGCCGTCCCCAAAAAGTTTATTTGAAGTACGAAGTTTTCATGGGCTAGCAAGTTTTTACCGGAAGTTTATAAAATATTTTAGTGGGATTTGTGCACCCATCTTGGACACCGTCAAGAAATCAAATCAACCTTTTCATTGAACTGAGTCAAATGAAAAGAGCTTTCAACTATTGAAGAAGAAGATCACTAAAAGACCCATTTTGAGGTTACCGGATTTCAACAAACTTTTTCAAGTTTGTTGCGATGCTAGTGGGATAACCATTAGAGTGGTACATAGTCAAGAGGATAAACGGTGGCCTATTTCAGTGAGAAATTACATAGAGTAGATATAAATATACTTCCTATGACAAGCAATTCTATGTAGTGGTGCAAGCGCTGAAACATTGGAGACACTATTTGCTGGGAAATGAATTTGTTCTATTTTCGGATAATTATGTTTTGCAATATGTCATGTAGCAGCATAAGCTGAATCATAAGATGCGAAGTGGGTGGAATATCTCTAGAGTTTCACGTTTGTGTTGAAACATATCAGTGGACAAGACAATAAAGTGGCAGATGCATTAAGGAGAAGAAGTTTGATTTTACAGGAAAGCAAAGTGCAGGTGTTGGGCTTTGAACATCTCAAAGATCTGTATGAGACAGATGCAGATTTTCGGGAAGCATATGAAGCTTGCCAAAACTCACTGTTGAGAGACAAAAGTTTGTGGTTATATTATAACATATAGGAAGGATTTTTGTTCAAGGGAGGACAATTATGTATCCCAGAATGTTCAATGAGGAAGAACTTAATTCTGGAGAAACATAGTGGTGGTCTAGCTCGACATTTTGGCATAGACAAGACTTTGGACCAGGTAAGTCATTTCTATTATTGGCCAAAGATGTGGTGAGACATACAACGGTATGTGGCTAGATGTAAGATGTGTCATTTGGCAAAGGGACGGTCAAAATATGAGACTGTACACACCCTTACCTGTTCTAGACATGCCATGGGACTCAGTCAGTTTAGACTTTATTTTGGGTTTGCCGAGGACACAAAAAGGATACGATTTGATCATGGTAGTAGTGGAACACTTTACTAAGATGGCACATTTTATTCCTTGTAAAAAGATCAATGATGCCACACATGTAGCCCACTTATTCTTTACAGAAATTGTCAGACCACATGGCTTACCAAAGTCTATTATTTCAAATAGGGACGTGAAGTTTACGAGCCATTTCTGGCATACTTTGTGGAAAAAATTAGATACTAAATTGAACTTCAGCTCAACTTATCATCCACAGACCGACGAACAAACTGAGGTAGTAAATAGAATTCTATGAAATATGCTACATAGTCTAGTTGGAGAGAATTCGCGACAGTGGGATTGGGTACTCACAGAAGCAGAGTTCGCTTATAATGATTCACCCAACAGGAGTACAGGAAGAAGCCCTTTCCAGATCCTATATGGCATGCACCCCCGTGGAGTGCATGAGTTATGAGATTTGGGTCAGTTGGAATGGAGGAGTGATGATGGAGAAGATTTCGCCAAAATGATTAACGATCTTCACGAACAAGTGAAAGCTAAATTGTAGAACAACAACCAAAAATATAAGCAACAAGCAGATTTCAAAACGAAGGGAAGTGCAATTTAATGTAGGAGACTTGGTACTGGCACACTTAAAAAAGGATAGGTTTCCTAAAGGAGAATATAACAAGCTTAAATTGAAAAATATAGGGCCTTGCCAGATACTACAGAAATTCTCTGCCAACGCATATGAACTACAATTACCCCTAGGTATTGGGATCTCACCCATTTTCAATGTAGCAAACCTATACCCTTATATTACTACTAATACGGAGGACAACTCGATAGGACACACACGTGACACCCAAGGAGACGAAGAGACAGATACATGGATCAGACAGATGCCCCCAGCCAAGCCTTTAGAGATTGACCAAATACTAGACACTCAAGTAGCTAGGCGGACATGCCGAAAGGAGTACTTGTAGTACTTGGTTAACTGGAAGGATCGTCCAATTGAGGATAGTTCCTGGTTGGATGTCGGACAGATTCAGCGTGTCGAGTATTTGATTGAAGAGCTCATGGACAGGAGTCATGAGCTTCATTCACCCTAGGAGCCTGATGCAGGAGCATCCAATTAGGGAGGCGACAGCTGGACATGCTATTTTAAGAATTCTTTTAAAAATTTACTTTTCAGTTTACTTTTATGGTTATTTCTTTTCAAGAACGTTGTCACAGCCAATGTCGTTACTTTTATTTTTTTAAGTAAATAGATTAGGGAATAGTCTTAAATAGATTAATATTTGAATAACAGAAAAGGGAATGTAACTGCAAATTGCAACTGCAGGTAGTTCCTCAACTAAATGAGGCTACCAACAGCTTAAATACACTATCAAAAAATGAACCAAGGGTTGCTGCCAAGAAGGAGAATAGACACCAGAGAATGTAAGACTCTAACATAATATTTTAAAATTGTAAAGAGAAACATTTCAGGTATCCAAAATTTGTTATTATGAATGATTGATATTGTGTACGGAATTAATTACATGATTGAGAGACTATAACGAGACTGTGCATCATATCAACCAACCAAACACAACAGGCGAATTCATTCAGGTACTTTACGAAAAGCAAATCATTGAAATTCTTACAAGTAGAAGATATATCATTTTCTATAAATATATACACATATATTTCATAAGCATTTGTTATAGCCAGAGACAGCATCCTGTAACCCAACACAGGTTCAGAGCATAAGGCATAGTGCCTTCAAAAAAATATACAAACGCCAAACAGTCCTCAGATATTTCTTTGCAGACCAAGAAGGGTTTCTGTGTCCTAGGACCAACTAAACAAATAGAGATGGAACTACGCTCAACAACTAGAGCTGAACTACAGAAAATCGCGTTCAACTTCTCAACCAAAACCTCAGTGGAGCCATGGACACCAACGACCAACTAATGACCCAGAATTTTCGACAAACAGACAGGCCTGAGGACCAACAAAAAAATGAGACTTCGTCTCTATAAACACCAACCTACAGGAACTGTATACATTAAACAGGAAGGACCCTACCCAGTTCAAGTGGAGAGTGGAATGGAAGATTGAAGGAATAGAAACCGTTAAGGACCAAACCCTTGCAACCACCATAGAGGAGTGAACCACCTGCACAATCGAGAAACAACGATTAGAGAGGCAGCATAACCAGTTAAATGGATAACAAACCGAGAGAAAGGTAAAGATGAGTACCCTGAAGGTTACCTGAAGTGGAAAGCAGGTTCCATAGCTGAACCCAAGACCAACAACATTCGAACCAAAGCCACAAACCCACGAAACCCCAACTTCTCACAAGGAGCAGAATTGTTAGTTGAAGAAAAGCAAAGAGGGAGACTAGAATCGGAACAGAGGAGTTACCTTGTGCTAGAGATGAACGGTCACCAGGGAAGTTGAGCTGAGAACCTGATAAGAAAGTGCACCATAGTTACAGTCAAACGTAACAGAAAATAAACCAAAAGTGCAACAAACTGATTTAAACTACAAAGAAATCACCGCATACCTAGGATGGCCACGAAGCCCAGCAATGTTTCGTGAAACCACATTGGAAGCAGACACTAAACTCATCAATACAACAACTTAGCATTACCCAGTAACATAGAACTAGAGCTGATACTGGCACCAACAAACAGAGGGAGGTAGAAAGCCATTACCATCGGACAGAAGGAACCAGGAAGGGGCACGAAGGAGTAGAGAAAAACCAGTGGCAACAATGACCAAACTACAATCAAAGACCCACACCATAGAGCCATAGCACAGTAACCAAGCTCACCTCGAGAAGGTGGTAGAGTTAATGCGCCATTAAAACCTCCCCAAAATCCTAGTTGCAAACGAGTGCGGGAAGGGATCACATGGGCCTGTTGCCACGAAAGCGTCCACCTCAGTGTTTAGGGTGAGTCATCA
The DNA here is from genome assembly GCA_000404065.3 of Pinus taeda. Taxonomy (NCBI): domain Eukaryota; kingdom Viridiplantae; phylum Streptophyta; class Pinopsida; order Pinales; family Pinaceae; genus Pinus; species Pinus taeda. Next base: position 21,808 of record APFE030271549.1, on the reverse strand, counting down.
AATTATGGTATCAGAGTAGTTCTTTCCTTAGGGAAGAAAGGAAAAAATATGGAGGTAGGAAGAAGGGGTAGAGGTAGAGCTATTCAGATGGTATCCGACGAAGGACTGCGTGAGGAAATTAGGATCCTAAGTGCCAGATTAGCAGCGGTAGAAGCAGCGAGGTGCAAGGATCCAGAAGGTGGTGACGATAGTGAAGAAGAAGCTGCAGCTGTGATAGATGCGTCTGATGAGGAAGGGCCAAAGATAAGGTTGTTGAAATCTGTTCTATTAGTAAGCAACAAATTGAAGCCTGAACTGTCAACCTATGATGGCAGTTTATTCACTGAAGTATTATTGGACTCGATTAACCAGTTGAATAAGTACTTCGAATGCGAGGAAATCAGTGAGGACAGGATGATCAGATTTGAAGATACAAAACTAAAGGGGCATGCAGCACTATGGTGGGACAGTGTGCAGGCGGAGTGAAGGAGATCAAATAAGCCACCAATTAAAAAGTGGACCAGAATGATCGCCAAGATAAAAGGTGATTTTTTACCTAAAGACTATCAGATTTCTCTATATAGACAGGTACAGAGCCTAAAACAAAGAGCAATGGTTGTGAAGGAATATATGGAAGAATTTATAGAGTGAATCTACGAGCGGGTTATGTCGAAGATACCCCAGAAAATATAGCAAGGTTCGTGAATGGATTACGGGTGGAGATACTGGATGAGATCAATATTCTCTCTACCAAATCTATAGAAGAAGCATATCAAAGTGCTTTAAAGGTGGAGGAGAAGGTCACCAGGAGACAAAATGCCAGGAGAGGACGTGGATCTGGTCGAGGAAGGGGGTAGTCCTTTGGTAGAGGCAGAACTACCAGCAGCAGTGAGGAAGGTAGCAGTTCAAAAACTACAGGGTCAACTGATAAAGAAGGTAACACTAGATGCGGAAGGCCTTATCAGTGAGGGAGAGGTAACGACAGAGGCATAGGGAATTCCTATCAGTGTTACAAGTGTCACAAATGGGGACACCAGTCTTTTGAATGTCCTGAAAGTGATCAAGTAGGACAAAGAGGAGCATATGTTGCTCAACTAGAGGAAGCTGAGGCCCCACATCATGAAGTGGAGAACATGCCTGAAATAGGAGAGGCCTTGGTGTTGAATAAATTCTTGTTGAAGCGAGCTAAAGAGTTAGCTGACAAGACACAACAGAAATCCCTGTTCCGGACTGTGTGTAAGTCACATGGGAAGTGTTGTAAACTAATTATTGACAACGGAAGCAATGATAACTTCGTAGCCAAAGAGATGGTAGAGAAACTGGGTTTAAAAAGACTGAAATGCCCAACCCCATACCAGGTGTCTTGGTTACAAAAAGGGCATCAACTGCTTGGTTATGAGCAGTGTGAAGTGGAATTTCATATTGGCAGGTATAAGGATAAGGTGACATGTGACATTATGCCGATGGATGTGTGCCATATACTGCTAGGTAGACCATGGCAGTATGATAGGAAGGTAGTGCATGATGGGAAGACAAATTGTTATAAGTTTGTGAAAGATGGGATGAATCATACGTTGGTACCCATGAAGGAAGAGGACACAACAGAGAGTAGTGGGACAAAGGCATTATTATTAGGAAGAAAAGAGTTCCTAGAGTAGATTTGAGATGATGAAATAAAGTTTGCAATTGTGTGGAGGCTGAGGACAGTGTTAATTCATACTGAAATTAAGGATTTGCTAGAGGAAATTCAAGATATGTTACAGGAATTCAACGATATAGTAGTAGATGATTTGCCAGATAATTTACCCCCAAAATGGATTATTAGCCACCATATTGATTTCATCCCAGGAGCTAGTTTACCCAACAAAGCTACTTATCGAATGAGTTCAAAGCATAATGAGGAGATTAGGAAACAAGTACAGGAGTTGTTGGACAAAGCGCTGATTCGGGAAAGTTTAACTCCGTGTGCAGTTCCAACAGTCTTAGCTCCCAAGAAAGGAGGAGAGTGACGGATGTGTATCGACTCTTGAGAAATCAATAAGATTACCATTAGATACAGGTTTCCTTTACCACGAATAGATGATATGATGGACTGCTTGAGTGGAGCAGCATATTTTTCAAAGATTGATTTAAAAAGTGTTTATCTTTAGATACAGATTCGAGAAGGAGACGAGTGGAAGACTGCTTTCAAAATCAATGAGGGCCTGTATGAATGGTTGTTCATGCCATTTGGATTGATAAATGCACCCAATACATTCATGCGCTTAATAAATGAGATGTTGAAAGAATATATTGAGAAGTTCGTTATTGTGTATTTGGATAATATCCTTATTTTCAGTAAGACTAGGGAAGAGCATTTCTGATACGTCAAGTGTGTCTTGGAAGAATTATAGCAAAATAAATTGTTGTTGAATTTGAAGAAATGTACATTTTGTAAGAAGGAGTTGATTTATTTGGGATTCGTGATTTCAGAGAATAAGTTAAAGATGGATTCAGAAAAGGTTGCAACCATAGTTCGCTGGCCATCCCCCAAAAGTTTATTTGAAGTACGGAGTTTTCATGGGCTAGCAAGTTTTTACTGGAAGTTTATAAAATATTTTAGTGGGATTTGTTCACCCAAGGTGGAAACCGTCAAGAAACTAAATCAACCTTTTCATTGGATTGAGTCGGCTGAAAAGAGCTTTCAGCTACTGAAAAAGAAGATCACCGAAAGACCCATTTTGTGGTTACCAGATTTCAACAAACGTTTTCAATTTCGTTGCAATGCCAGTGGGATAGCCATTGGAGCGGTACTAAGTCAAGAGGATAAAACAGTGGCCTATTTCAACAAGAAATTAAAGGAGAGTAGACAGAAATATACATCCTATGACAAGGAATTCTATGCAGTGGTGCAAGTGTTGAAACATTGGAGACACTACTTGCTGGGAAATGAATTTGTTCTGTTTTCAGACAATTTTGCTTTGCAATATGTCATGCAGCAGCATAAGCTGAATCATAAACATGCGAAGTGGGTGGAATATCTCCAGAGTTTCACATTTGTGTTGAAACACATTAGTAGACAAGCCAATAAAGTGGCAGATGCGTTAAGCAGAAGAAGTTTGATTTTACAGGAAAGTAGAGTGCAGGTGTTGGGCTTTGAACATCTCAAAGATCTATATGAGACAGATGCAGATTTTCGAGAAGCATATGAAGCTTGCCAGAATCCGCTACTGAGAGACAAAAGTTTATGGTTGAATTATAACATACAGGAAGGATTGCTATTCAAGGGAGGACAATTATGTATCCCAGAATGTTCAATGAGGGAGAACTTAATTCCGGAGAAACATAGTGGTGGTCTAGCTGGACATTTTGGCATAGACAAGACTTTGGACCAGGTAAGTCATTTCTATTTTTGGCCAAAGATGCGGTGAGACGTACAATGGTATGTGGCTAGATGTAAGATGTGTCAGCTGGCAAAGGGACACATTCAAAATACGAGACTGTACACACCCCTACCTGTTCCGGACAAGCCATGGGACTTAGTCAGTTTAGACATTGTTTTGGGTTTGCGAGGACACAAAAAGGATACAATTCGATCATGGTAGTAATGGATCACTTTACTAAGATGGCACATTTTATTCCATGTAAAAAGATCAGTGATGCCATGCATGTAGCCCATTTATTCTTTACAGAAATTATTAGACTACATGGCTTGCCAAATTTATTATTTCGGATAGGGACGTGAAGTTTATGGGCCATTTCTGGCAGACTTTGTGGAAAAAATTAGATACTAAACTGAACTTCAGCTCAGCTTATCATCCACAGACCGACGAACAAACTGAGGTAGTAAACCGAAGTCTAGGAAATCTGCTACGTAGTCTAGTTGGAGAGAATTCATGACAGTGGGATCGCATACTCGCACAAGTGGAGTTCTCTTATAACGATTCATCCAACAGGAGTACAGGCAGAAGCCCTTTCCAGATCCTATACGGCATGCACCCCTGTGGAGTGCACGAGTTACGAGATTTGGGTTGGTTGGAACGGAGGAGTGCTGACGGAGAAGATTTCGCCCAAAAGATTAATGATCTTCACAAACAAGTGAAAGCTAAATTGCATAATAGCAACCAAAAATATAATCATAAGGCAGATTTAAAACGACGGGAAGTGCAATTTAATGTAGGATACTTGGTACTAGCACACCTACAAAAGGAGAGGTTTCCTAAAGGAGAATATAACAAGCTTAAATTGAAAAATATAAGGCCTTTCTGGATACTAAGAAAATTCTCTGCCAACACATATGAACTGCAATTACCCCTGGGCATTGGGATCTCGCCCATTTTCAATGTAGCAAACCTATACCATTATATTTATGCTAATACGGAGGACAACGCAACAAGACACACACAGGACACCCAGGGAGACGAAGAGACAGATACATGGATTAGACAGAAGCCCCCAGCCAAGCCTTTGGAGATTGACCAAATGCTGGACACTCTGGTAGCTAGGCGGACACGCCAAAAGGAGTACTTGCAGTACTTGCTTAACTGGAAGGACCGTCCAAGTGAGGATAGTTCCTGGTTGGATGTCGGACATATTCAATGCGCCGAACATTTGATTGAAGAGCTCATGAACAGGAGCCATGAGTTTCATTCACCCCGGGAGCCTGATGTAGGAGCATCCAATTAGGGAGGCGACAACTGGACATGCTGTTTTAAGAATTCTTTTAAAAATTTACTTTCAGTTTACTTTTATGGTAATCTCTTTTCAAGAAGGTTGTGACAACCAATGTCGTTACTTTTATTTTTTTAAGTAAATAGATTAGGGAATAGTCCTAAATAGATTAATATTTGAATAACAGAAAAGGGAATGTAACTGGAAATTGCAATTGCAAGTAGTTCCTCAACTGAATGAGGCTACTAGCAGCTTAAATACACAATCAAAAGATGAACCAAGGGTTGCTTCCAAGAAGGAGAATACACACCAGAGAATGTAAGACTTTGACAGAATAGTTTAAAATAGTAAAGAGAAACATTTCAAGTATTCAATAGTTGTTATTATGAATGATTGATACTGTGTACGGAATTAATTACATGATTGAGAGACTATAATGAGATTGTGCATCATATCAACCAACTAAATACAACAGGCGAATTCATTCAGGTACTTTACGAAAAGAAAGTCACTGAAATTCTTACAAGTATAAGATATATCATTTTCTATAAATATATACACATATTTCATAAACATTTTTTATAGCCAGAGACACCATCCTGTAACACAAGACAGGTTCAGAGCATAAGGCATAGTGCCTTCCAGAAAATATACAAATGCCAAACAGTCTTTAGATATTTCATTGCAAACCAAGAAGGGTTTCTGTGACCCAATACCAACTAAAAAAATAGAGATGGGACCATGCTCAACAACCAGAGACGAACTGCACAAAATCACATTCAAGTTCTCAACCAAAATCTCAGTAGAGCCACGGACACCAACGACCAAATAACGACCCAGAATTTTCGATGAATGAACAAGACTGAGGACTAGCAAAAAAATGAGACTTTGTCTCTATAAACACCAACCTACAGGAACTGTATAAGTTAAAGAGGAAGGACCCTACCCGGTTCAAGTGGAGACTGGAACGGAAGACTAAAGGAATAGAAACCATCAAGGATCAAACCCTTGCCACCACCATAGAGGAGTGAACCACCTGCACAGTCGAGAAACAACTATTAGAGAGGCAGCATAACCAGTTAAATGGAGAACAAACCGAGAGAAGGGTAAACATGAGTACCCTGAAGGTTACCTGAAGTGGAGAGCAGGTTCCATAGCCAAACCCAAGACCAACAACATTCTAGCCACGGCCACAGAGCCACAAAATCCCAGCGACTCACAAGGAGTGGAATTGTTAGCTGAAGAAAAGCAAAGAGGGAGCCTGGAATTAGAACAGAGGAGTTACGTTGTGCTAGAGCTGAAGGGTCGCCAGGGAAGTCTGGCTGAGGACCTGATAAGAAAGCACACCATAGTTACAGTCAAGCGCAACAGAAAATAAACCAGAAGTGCAACAAACCAATTTAAACTACAGAGAAATCACCACATACCCAGGATGGCCACGAAGCCTAGCAATGTTTCGTGAAACCACGCAAGAAGCAGCCACCAAACTTGTCGGTACAATAGCTTAGCATTACCCAGTAACATAAAACCAGAGCTGAGACCGGAATCAACAGACAGAGGGAGGTAGAGAGCCATTACCATCGAACGGAAGGAACTAGGAAGGGGCACAGAGGAGTAGATCAAAACTAGTGGTAACAATGACCAAACTACAATCAAATACCCGAGCCGTAGAGCCATAGCACAGTAACCAAGATCACCTCGAGAAGATGGCAGAGTTAATGCCCCATTAAAACCTCCCCAAAATCCTAGTTGCAAACGAGTGCGAGAAGGGATCACATGGGCCTGTTGCCACGAAAGCGTCCACCTCAGTGTTTTGGGTGAGTCATCAAATTATGGCATCAGAGCAGTTCTTTCCTTAGGGAAGAAAGGAAAAATTATGGAGTTAGGAAGAAGGGCTAGAGTTAGAGCTATTCAGAGGGTATCTGACGAAGGACTGCGTGAGGAAATCAAGATCCTAAGTGTCATATTAGCAGCAGTAGAAGTAGGGAGGCACAGGGATCCAGAAGGTGGTGATGATAGTGAAGAAGAAGTTGCAGCTACGATAGATGTGTCTGATGAGGAAGGGCCAAGGATAAGGTTGTTGAAATTTGTTCCGTTAGCAAGCAGCAAATTGAAGCCTGAACTGTCAACCTATGATGTCAGTTTATCCACTGAAGTATTACTAGACAAGATCAGCAAGTTGGATAAGTACTTCGAATGCGAGGAAATTAGTGAGGACAGGAGGGTTAGATTTGCAGCTACAAAACTAAAGGGGCATGTAGCACTGTGGTGGGACAGTGTGCAGGCGAAGCGAAGGAGATCAATAAGCCACTAATTAAAAAGTGGACCAGAATGATCGCTAAGATGAAAGGTAAGTTTTTACATAAAGACTATCAGATTGCCCTATATAGACAGGTACATAACCTGAAACAAAGAGCAATGACTGTAAAGGAATATACGGAAGAATTTCATAGAGTGAATCTGCGAGCGGGTTATGTCAAAGATACCCCAGAAAAGAAAGCAAGGTTCGTGAATGGATTATGGGTGGAGATACTGGATGAGATCAATATTATCTCTCCCAAATCTATAGAAGAAGCATATCAAGGTGCTTTAAAGGCAGAGGAGAATATCACCAAGATACAAAATGCGAGGAGAGGACATGGATCCAGTCGAGGAAGGGGATAGTCCTTTGGCAGAGGCAGAACTGCCAGCAGCAGTGAGGAAGGCAGCAGTTCAAAAGCTACAGGGTTAACTGATAAAGAAGGTAACACTATAGGGGGAAGGCCTTACCAGCGAGAGAGAGGTAAAGAAGAGGCAGAGCGAATGCCTATCAGTGTTACAAGTGTCACAAATTGGGACACCAGTCTTTTGAATGTCCTGAAAGTGATCAAGTAGACAAAGAGGAGCATATGTTGCTCAGCCATAGGAAGCTGAGGCCCCAACTCAAGAAGTGGAGAACATGCCTAAAATAGGAGAGGCCTTGTTGTTGAACAAAGTCTTGTTGAAGCCAGCTAAAGAGTTAGCTAACCAAACACAGCGGAAAATTTTGTTCCGAACTATGTGTAAGTCACATGGGAAGTGCTTTAAACTGATCATTGACAGTGGAAGCATTGATAACCTAGTAGCCACAGAGATGGTAGAGAAACTGGGTTTAAAAAGACTAAAACACCCAACCCCATACCGGGTGTCTTGGTTACAAAAAGGGCATCAACTACTTGTTGATGAGTAGTGTGAAGTGGAATTTCATATTGGTTGGTATAAGGATAAGGTGACAAGTGACATTATACCGATGGATGTGTGCCATATACTCCTAGGTAGACCATGGTAGTATGACAGGAAGGTAGTGCACGATGGGAAGACAAACTGTTATAAGTTTGTGAAAGATGGGATCAAGCATACGTTGGTACCCATGAAGGAAGAGGACATAATAGAGAGCAGTGGGACAAAGGCATTATTATTAGGAGGAAAAGAGTTCCTATATCAGATTGGAGATGATTAAATAAAGTTTGTAATTGTGCAGAGGCTGAGGACAGTGTTAATTCATACTGAAATTAAGGATCTGTTGGAGGAAATTCTAGATATGTTACAAGAATTCAGTGATATAGTAGTAGATGATTTTCCAGATAAGTTACCCCCAAAACGGAGTATCAAACACCATATTAATTTCATCCCAAGAGCTAGTTTACCCTACAAATATGCTTATCAAATGAATCCAAAGGACAATGAGGAGATTAGGAAATAGGTACAGGAGTTGTTGGAAAAAGGGTGGATTCGAGCAACTTTAAGTCCATGTGCAGTTATAATAGTCTTAGCTCCCAAGAAAGGAGGAGAGTGGTGGATGTATACCGACTCTCGAGAAATCAATAAGATTACCATTAGATATAGGTTTCCTTTACCACGAATGGATTATATGATGGACTGCCTGAGTGGAGCAACGTATTTTTCAAAGATTGATTTAAAAAGTGGTTATCATCAGATACGGATTCAAGAAGGAGATGAATGGAAGACTGCTTTCAAAACCAATGAGGGCCTGTATGAATGGCTAGTCATGCCATTTGTATTGAGAAATGCACCCAATACATTCATGCGCTTAATGAATGAGATGTTGAAAGAATATATCAAGAATTTCATTATCGTGTATTTGGATGATATCCTTATTTTCAGTAAGACTACGGAAGAGCATTTCCGACACGTCAAGTGTGTCTTGGAAAAATTACAGTAGAATAAATTGTTGTTGAATTTGAAGAAATGTACATTTTGTAAGAAGGAGTTGATTTATTTGGGATTCGTGATTTCAGGGAATGAGTCAAAGATGGATCTGGAAAAGGTTGCAGCCATAGTTAGCTGGCCGACCCCAAAATGTTTATTTCAAGTACGGAGTTTTCATGGGCTAGCAAGTTTTTATCAGAAGTTTAGAAAAGATTTTAGTGGGATTTGTGCACCCATGGTGGAAACCGTCAAGAAATAAAATCAACCTTTTCATTGGACTGAGTAGACTGAAAAGAGCTTTCAGTTGCTGAAAAAGAAGATCACTGAAAGACCCATTTGGAGGTTACTAGATTTCAACAAACTTTTTCAAGTTCGTTGCGATGCCAGTGGGATAGCCATTGGAGCAGTACTGAGTCAAGAGGATAAAATAGTGGCCTAGTTCAGTGAGAAATTAAATGAGAGTAGACAGAAATATACATCCTATGACAAGGAATTTTATGCAGTGGTGCAAGCATTGTAACATTGGAGATACTACTTGCTCGGAAATTAATTTGTTCTGTTTTTAGACAATTTTTCTTTGCAATATGTCATACAACAGCATAAGCTAAATCGTAAACATGCGGAGTGGGTGGAATATCTCCAGAGTTTCATGTTTGTGTTGAAACACATTAGTGGACAAGTGAATAAAGTGGCAAATGCGTTAAGTAGAAGAAGTTTGATTTTACAGGAAAGCAGATTGCAGGTGTTGGGCTTTGAACATCTCAAAGATCTGTATGAGACAAATGCAGATTTTCGGAAGCATATGAAGCTTGCCAGAATCCACTTTTGAGAGACAACAGTTTGTGGTTAGATTATAACATATAGGAAGGATTGTTGTTCAATGAAGGACAATTATGTATCCCAAAATGTTCAATGAGGGAGAACGTAATTCAGGAGAAACATAGTGGTGGTCTAGCTGGACATTTTGGCATAGACAAGACTTTGGACCAAGTAATTCATTTCTATTATTGGAAAAAGATGCAGCGAGACCAGCGATGCCACGCATGTAGCCCATTTATTCTTTACATAAATTGTGATACTGCATGGCTTACCAAAGTCTCTTATTTCGGATAGGGACGTGAAGTTTACGGGCCATTTCTGGCAGACTTTGTGGAAAAAATTAGATACTAAACTGAACTTTAGCTTAGCTTATCATCCACAGACTGACGGACAAAATGAGGTAGTAAACCGAAGTCTCAAAAATCTGCTACGTAGTCTAGTTGGAGAGAATTCACGACAGTGGGATCGCGTACTCGCACAAGCAGATTTCACTTATAACGATTCACGCAATAGGAGTACAAGCATAAGCCCTTTCCAGATCCTATACGGCATGCACCCCGGTGAATTGCACGAGTTATGAGATTTGGGTCGGTTGGAACGGATGAGTGCTGACAGAGAATATTTCGGCAAAATGATTAATGATCTTCACAAACAAGTGAAAGCTAAATTGCAGAACAACAGCAAAAAATATAAGGAGAAGGCAGATTTAAAATGATGGGAAGTGCAATTTAATGTAGGAGACTTGGTATTGGCACACCTATGAAAGGAGAGGTTTCCTAAAGGAGAATATAACAAGCTTAAGCTGAAAAATATAAGGCCTTGCCAGATACTACGAAAATTCTCTGCCAACGCATATGAAATGCAATTACCCCTGGGTATTGGGATCTCACCCATCTATAATGTAGCAGACCTATACCCTTATATTTCTGGTAATACGGAGGACAGCTCGACAGGACACACACAGGACAACCAGGGACACAAAGAGACAGATACATGGATCAAATAGATGCCCCTAGCCAAGCTTTTATAGATTTACCAAATACTGGACACTCAAGTATCTAAGTGAACACGCCGAAAGGAGTACTTGCAGTACTTGTTTAAGTGGAAGGACTGTCCAATTGAGGACAGTTCCTGGTTGGATGCCGGAGAGATTCAATGCGTCGGCTATTTGATCAAAGAGCTCATGGATGGGAGCCATGAGTTTCATTCAACCTGGGAGCCTAATGCAGGAGCATCCAATTAGGGAGGGAACAACTATAAATGTTGTTTTAAGAATTCTTTTAAAGATTTACTTTCAGTTTACTTTTATGGTTATTTCTTTTCAAAAGGTTGTCACAACCAATGCCGTTACTTTTATTTTTTGAAAGTAAATACATTAGGGAATAGTCTTAAATAGATTAATATTTGAATAACAGAAAAGGGAATGTAACTGCAAATCGCAACTGTAGGTAGTTCCTCAACTGAATGAGGCTACTAGCAACTTAAATACACAATCAAAAGATGAACCAAGGGTTGCTACCAAGAAGGAGAATAGACACCAGAGAATGTAAGAATCTGATAGAATATTTTAAAATAGTAAAGAGAAACGTTTCAGGTATCCAACAATTGTTATTATGAATGATTGATATTGTGAACAAAATTAATTGCATGATTGAGAGACTGTAACGAGACTGTGCATCATATCAAGCAACTAAACACAGTAGGTGAATTCATTCAAGTACTTTATGAAAAGAAAATCATTGAAATTCTTACAAGGAGAAGATATATCATTTTCTATAAATATATACACATATATTGCATCAACATTTGTTATAGCCAGAGACAACATCCTGTAACCCAACACAGGTTCAGAACCTAAGGCATAGTTCCTTCCAAAAAATATACAAATGCCAAACAGTCCTCAGATATTTCATTGTAGACCAAGAAGGGTTTATGTGACCCAGGACCAACTAAACAAACAGAGATGGGACCACGCTCAACAACTAGAGCCAAACTGCACAAAATTGTGTTCAACTTCTCAACCAAAATATCAGCAGAGCCACAGACACCAATGACCAACTAACAACCCATAATTTTTGACGGATGGACAGGACTGAGGACCAACAAGAAAAACAATACTTCGTCTCTATAAACACCAACCTACAGGAACAATATAAGTTAAACAGGAAGGACCCTACCTGGTTCAAGTGGAGATCGGAATGGAAGACTGAATGAACATAAATCGTCAAGGACCAAACCCTTGCTGCAACCACAAAGGAGTGAACCACCTGCACAGTCGAGAAACAATGATTAAAGAGGCAGCATAACGAGTTAAATGGAGAACAAACCAAGAGAAGGGTAAAGATGAGTACCCTGAAGGTTACCTGAGGAAGAGAGAAAGTTCCATAGCCAAACCCAAGACCAACAACATTCGAGTGACGGCCACAAAACCACGAAACCCTAGCTGCTCAGAAGGAGCAGAATTGTTAGCAAAAGAAAAGAAAAGAGGGAGCCTGGAATCGGAACAGAGGAGTTACCTTGTGATAGAGCCGAAGGGTCACCAGGGAAGTTTGTTTGAGGACCTGATAAGAAAGCGCACCATAGTTACAGTCAAACGCAACAGAAAATAAACCAGAAGTGCAGAAAACTGATTTAAACTACAAAGAAATCACCGCATACCCAAGACAGCCATGAAGCCCAGCAATGTTTCATGAAACCATGCAAGGATTAGCCACCAAACTCATCGGTACAATAGCTTAGCATTACCCAGTAACCTAGAACCAGAACCAAGATCGGAACCAGCAGATAGAGGGAGGCAGAGAGCCATTACCATCGAACGGAAGGAACCAGGAAGGGGCACGAAGGAGTAGAGCAAAACCAGCAATAACAATGACCAAACTACAATCAAAGACCCACGCCATAGAGCCATAGCACAGTAACCAATATCACCTCGAGAAGGTGGCAAAGTTAATGCGCCATTAAAACCTCACCTAAACCCTAGTTGCAAACGAGCACGGGAAGGGATCACGTGGGCTAGTTGCCACAAAGGTGTCCACCTCAGTGTTTGGGGTGAGTCATCAAGTGGAGTATCCCTCAACAAATTATTTGCGGAGATCAATTCTTCAATTGTAGCGAACAAATCGCAACTCGACAGAGGCTTAAAAACACATAAATTTACTCATGGAAAAACAAAGTAAAATAAAGTGAAAACTTGGAGCAACACAACTAAAAAATTGGATTAATTATAATGCATGAAATACACTCATATGGAGGTTGTGGTTCCTACACAAGTAAAATAAAACTTTACGGTGATTTACACTTCACCGAGGATTGTCAAGTGATAGACATTAAAACCCAATAATTGTTGTTTTCACGCACCCACCAAAATTTGCTCCACAATTTTCTCCTCTTCACCTCTCATACTTACACCCTCGACTCTCTCTCTGATTAATTAAAAGACTTATTCATACATTTTTATCAAAAACATATATCTTTGACTCATTAATACATGACAGAGAAAAATATTGAGACAGTATAGGCACTTGTACATAATAAATTATTTTATGAACTTTGCAGAGGTTGCAGACTGCAAGTAAGAGTTGCAAATTAAATTTGTTAACATACATTTCACCAACTCTATATTAAATGCCCATTTGACTTTAATTATCTGATGTGTGTTGTGGAATTGAGAATTTGTACTCCTCAAAACTTCTATCCTTTAACCCGCAAACAAATTTGCAACCTGCAAAAATCTCTTTGGCAAGTATGGTTTATGTCAGTGTATTTGACATGGTGGTTGGGATTAATTTTCAAACGCCCCCCCTTAATCACAACTGCCACCATTAATAATTCCCAAACAGTCTCTGAGATAAAAAAATAAAATAAAATCACGTGCCAATGGCTTTGTGAAAGTATCAGCAACCTGTTCCTATGACCTGCAGTGATGCAACAAAATTTCACCATTGTTAATTAGTTCTCTAATAAAATGATATTTAGCATCGATGAGCTTGGTCCTCTTGTGAAAAAAAAAAATTTTGATAGTGCAATTGCAGAAGCGTTGTCGCAGAAAATAGTTGTTTTTCCCTCTTCGTCATGGCATAGATCTCTCAACATCCTTCTCACCAAAATGGTTGACACATTGATGTTGTTGCGGTGATATATTCAACTTTCATTGTTGACAATGACACTATTGGTTTCTTCTTGGAGGGCCATGAAATGGATCCATAACCCAAATGAAAAACATATCCTTACGTGGTCTTTCTATCATTGACACTTCCTTCCCAGTCACTATTAATGTAACCAACCATCCTAAAAGCATTTGTTGTAGTATACTGAATACCATACTCCTTTGTCACATTGACATACCTTAGAATCATTTTGGTTGCTTTGCCATTATGTCTCCTTGGGTTTCTCCATGAACCTTGACCCCAAGCTTATTGCATACATTATATCAGGCATATTGGAGATCAAATACGTCAAGTTGTCCACCATAATTTTGTATAATGTCAGATTGTTGTTGCAATATTCTTTTCCCAACTTCAATCCCATGACAGTTGAAGTTGGTGTGGGATTGTTGTTCTGCATATTAAGCCTCTCCAAAATGTCTGCTACATACTTTTTCTGAGAAATAAAAATGTCATTTTATGTTTGCTTCATTTCTATGCCCAAAAAATATATTAACAACCCCAAGTCAATCATTTCAAATTCACTTTTCATGACTTCTTTGAAATGAACTATGAGGAAATCATCATCGCCTGTAAAGTCAAATCATCTACATATAAAACCACAAGAAGAAGCTTACCATCACTCTCTTTAATGTAGAGAGTAGGCTCTCCATCACATTTGTCGAAGCCATTGTCCATCAAGTAAACATCTATCCTACTATACCATGCACGTAGTGCTTGCTTCAGCGCACAAAGAGATTTCCTCAATTGATACACTTTGTCTTCTTGGCCTTCTGCCTCATAACCAAGTAGTTTCTTTTTCTACGTTAAGACTAACCTAAGTACCCACGGGGGATTTGAACCGGTGACCTATCGCAAGGAGTGCCTTAACAACGCACCCATTCACCGTCAATCCAAAGCCTTGTGGGCACCTCATAACCAAGTAGTTGCAAAACATATACTTCCTCTTTTAGCACTCCATTCAAGAATGCTGATTTTATGTCCATTTGATACACTTTCCATTTATGTTGCACAACAATCAACACCAATGTAGCATTGTCTCCATCCTCGCGACTGACGCAAATGTCTCTGCATAATCTCTTCCATGCTACTGCTTGTATCCTTTGAAAACTAGTCTTGCTTTATGCCTTTCAATCTTCCCCTCAACATTGCTCTTGGTCTTATAGACCCACTTGACTCCAATGACATGTTTTTCTTGCAGAAGTTCCACTAACTCCCATGTGTCATTCTTTTCTATTGCGTCTATTTCTTCCTCCATTGTTGCAACCCATTTTTTTCTTTGACTGCATCCTCAAAATGGATTGGGTCATCTACATGAAAAAACAATGCAAATAAGGAATTCATACGAGTGCTACTATAAAATTCATCTTGCTCATAAATTTCATTTAGATTTATGAATTTTAGTCTTCTTATGCTTGCAGAAGATGGGCTTGACATGTAACTTGGTGTTGCACTTTGTGGTGTGCTTGGAGAAGCACTTGCATGATTACGTGACGTTGTCCTATTATTTGTTAACGACGTTACTTGTTTCATGCTTTGTTTCACTTGAATAGGAGTAGAGGGAGTTACTGCTGAGGAATTTCTTGCTACTGTCAATTCCTATTTGTCTTCATGTGGTATACATTCTTTCACATTGATTTTCTTCTCTAAACTTCCATCCCTGCTTCCTCTCCTATGAATTGAACATCTCTGCTTATTATGACCTTCTTAGTTGATGGATTGTAGAGCTTCTATGCCTTGGATTCATCATTGTATCCAAATAATATGCATTTCTCCCCCTTGGTGTCAAATTTATTCCTCAAATCATCTGGGACATGTCCATACGCCACACATCCAAAAACTCTCATGTGAGTGACACCATGCTTTCTTCCACTCCATGCCTCTTTAGGAACCACATTCTTAACACTTTTGGTTGGACACATATTCATGATATATGTTGCACAAGAAACAACTTCAACCCGATAATCATTTTGCAAATGATTTGTCTTCAAAATACTCCTTGCCATTTCCATAATGTTCCTATTCTTCCTTTCCGCAACACCATTTTGCTGAGGTGTATACCTTGTTGTAAATTTATTTTCAATTCCATGCTCCCTGCAAAACCAAAGGAAGTCATTTGAGATGTATTTGCCACCTTTTTCAGTCCTCAAGTCTTTGATGTAGTGTCCACTTTGCTTCTCAACAAGAGCTTTGTATTGGTGAAAGTGTTCAAACACTTCACTTTTCTGTTTTAGGAAGTAGACACAGGTCTTCCTTGTGTAGTCATCTATGAATGTCAAGAAATAGTAGATGCCACCAATTGATGGTGTTTGCATTGGTCCACACAAATCTGAATGGAAAACCTCCAAAGGTGCCTTTGCCTTTATTGACTTTCCCACTGGAAATGTCTCTCTATGTTGTTTGCCCAAGATGCCTCCTTCACATAGTATGTCCAGTTTTTCTATGAGTGGCAACTCCTTCACCATGCCTTTCCTATGCAACAAATTCCATGCAAATTCAAACCTCAAAATTTGAGATGACCACATCTCAAATGCCATAACCAGTTTTCATCTTTGACCTCTTCCTGAAAGTTTACTTGTGTGACAGCTACAACTTTTCTTCCATCCTATTGTGAATTTATTGACAGTTGTGCTTGTGCACATTCTTCCTTCAAATATTGTTTTATCTTTAGGGGAAACATTCTATTGCTTTTCATCTAAAATTTTGCAATCAATTGTCTACTTGGAGGCTTATCCACAATTGTGCACTCATCATTTTTGAAAAATATATTGTATCCCTTTTGCATGAGCTTTCCAATGCTTATGAGATTGTGCTTCAAACCACGGGCAAAGTAAACATCTAAGATGTATTTCTTCTCCCCCTTCTTTGTTAGAATATTGACTCTTCCTTTTCCCATGACAAAGACTTTGCTATCAGTCCCTAATGTCACTTCAGATTTCACACTTTCATTTAAAATGGAAAACCTTTCTATGTTCCCTGACATGTGGTTGCTACACCCTGAATCTGGAAACCATACATCACTTTGTTTTTCTTGTGCTACATTACAAGCTAAAACCATGTTATCACGGTTCTGATTTTCCTTTGTGAAATTTACACTTGGTTTGTTACTTATGCCATTATTGCTTCTTTCTACATTCATTTGCATACTGACCATACTTCTTACAGTAATGACATTGAACTTGAGATTTATCATACCTCTAACCTTGTGCTTGATTTTGGCTTGGGCCTTGAATTAAATTTTGATTGTTGCCCCTTCCACTTGAGCTTGAAGGGTTGCCTCTTTCACCTTGTGTGGGATTCTTTCTCTTCCTCTTGCATTTGATCATCCTCTACCTCTACCTTGACCAACTAAAACTTGTGTCTTGAAAGCATACTCCAATGATAATTTTGTTGTTATATTCAGTCTATGTTCATGAGAAAACAGTGATTCATGAAACTCATACGTTGAAACCTGTGAGAGATCCTTTGTCTCTTCTATGGACACAACAATGGCATCAAACCTGACTGGAAGACTTCTCCAAACTTTCTCAACTATTCTCCTTTCCTCAAGTGTCTCACAATTAGACCTGATTTGAGTAACCAGTCCAATTACATGTGTAAAAAATGAGTCTATATTCTCAAACTCTTTCATACAAATTGTCTCAAAGTATCTCCTTAGCATTTGTAGCTTTGTTGTCTTCACTTTTTCCATGCCTTGGTAGGTTGTCTGGAGGGTGTCCCATGCTTGCTTGGACTTTGTTACTGCTACAATCCTTGGGAAAATACTTTCATGAACTGCTTGAAAAATATAGAAGAAGGCTTTTGCATCCTTCTTCCTATTTTCCCTCAACAAATCCCTTTCTGCTTGTGTCAGGGCATTGTATGTTGTTGCATCTGTTGGTTCTTGAAAACCATTCTCCACCAAATCCCAAATGTCTTGAGAAGAAAACAACGCCTTCATTGTTATAGCCCAGTAGTCATAATTTTTACCATTAGTATTAGTCAAGCTTGTGCTTGATGCTGCCATTTCTAAGTGTAAAAAAAAACTATTTCCCTACAGGTAAATACTAGACAGAGGCTTAAAAACCCATAAATTCACTCACGACAAAACAGAGTGAAAACTTGGATCAACACAATTAAAACTTTGGATTAAATTCTAATGCAAAAACACATAAATTTACTCACGGCAAAACAAAGTGAAAACTTGGAGCAACACAATTAAAACTTTGGATTAAACTCTAATGCATGAAATACATTCATATGGAGGTTGCGGAGTAAATGACAGAGAAAAATATTAATACATGACAGAGCAAAATATTAAGACAATCAACACAATTAAAGTTTTGGATTAAATTCTAATGCATGAAATACATTCATATGGAGGTTGGCAGAGTAAATGACAAAGAAAAATATTAATACATGATAGAGCAAAATATTAAGACAATATAGGCGCTTGTACATAATAAATGATTTTGAGTTGTGGAGTAAATGTTTGACTGTACATTTCACCAACTTCGTATTAAATGCCCATTTGACTTTAGTTATCTGATGTGTATTGGGGAATGGAAAACTCTTACTCCTACAAAGAATTTGTGTCCTTCAGCCTCAAAACTTCATACTCCTACTAAGAACTTGTGTCCTTCAGCCTCAAAACTTCATACTCCTACTAAGAACTTGTGTCCTTCAGCCTCAAAACTTCATACTCCTACTAAGAACGTGTGTCCTTCAGCCTCAAAACTTATGTCCTGCATCATGCAAACAAATCCGCAACCTGCAAAAATCTCTTTGACAAATATGGTTGATGTCGCACTGGTTGGGATTAATTTTCCAACAATAAAAACTAACAATGTTCTTCTTGATTTTGATTAAGACATGGAAGTCCACATATGTGATTTTGGGATTTCAAGAATAATTGAGCCACAAATCATTAAAGTCACACTATCCAGCACCATTTGAGGTTCCATTGGTTGCGTTGTGTTCCAACACCATTATAATATGAACGTATTAATTATATACTTCTTTTTTAGGGATGAATACCACATAATTTACATATGGTGAGAAAATATCTGCAAAAACAAACATGTACAAGTATAGAATGTTTCTAATGGAAATGGTAATGAGAAGATCTACCACAAATGTAATTCCCGTGGGATTTAATTCACTGGCTGAGTGGGTGGGCAGAAGTTTGTACTTTAGGATGATCCACCGGTAGAGAAGATTGTGGCAAAAGTGATTGATCCTTCAATTTCACAAGAATGGACAAAGAAGCAACTGAGACAGTTACGGTTTCAATAATGGAATAAATTAGAGTAGTGCTGAGGTTAGGAGTTCTGTGTTGCATGAATGATCGGAGGGAGAGACTTTCCATGAGGGAAATGGTTGACAGGTTGAATAATATGCAGAAGAATAAGCATGATAGTGCCAATGCAAATACCGATTTTAGCATCTCTACTCTAACATAGATAATTTGAGAGCCTGAATTCTTGATGTGATCACCATTCTCTGCTACTCTTTCATCAATACAAGTAATTCTATCACTTTTTACTCCAACATATTATATCATACATAAGGTCTAATAGAACATGATGTATACTTACAATTACATTGTTTCTCTCATTTGTTTTTCTCCCTTCAACATTTTTATTAATATGAAGGGCTTACGCTTACCTTTTTTCTCTCATTTTTTTTTCTCCCTTCGGGATTTTTATTAATATGAAGGGCTTACACTTACCTCGTTTCTCTCATTTGTTTTTCTCTCTTCGGGTTTTTTATTAATATGAAGGGCTTACAGTTACATTGTTTCTCTCATTGGTTTTGTTTGAAAATTTCAATAAGTTTATATAATCTTGCTAAATTGTGTGGTTTAATGGTGTTAAAATAATTAGGTGTTAGGTTCTTTAAAATTCAATTCAATTCGATTTAATATGAGCAAGAAAAAATATTATCAACTAATAAATTAATACAATATAATATAACAAATTTTCATACCTCTTAAAATATGTAATTAAATTTACATTTAAATGATGTAAATAATATATTAAATTTATAATAAATTTAAAATTAAATTCATATACCTTTAGATATAAAAATTTTCTATATTTAATATTAATATTTAAATTTTTTCTATTCTATATTTTAACTTAATAACAGAATTTAAATTTTAAATGAAAAATTAAAAATTTTTATATTACAATCTAAAAAAATTCTTTGAAATAATATTATTATATATTAGTAAAATATTTAGTTAATTTTAGAATTTTTTTAGTTTACTTCACAATTTATAATTACTTCTTTTTTACAGCCAAATTTTAAAAAAAAATTGTAATTTTTTTATTTTTTCCAATTTCCTATTCCTTAATTAATTTCATTAATACTTCCTTTACCTTTAATTACAATCTTTACTTAATATAATCATATATTTTTATAAATAATGAAATTCCAATCTTCACTTAATGCGGTAATCTACCCTAATAATGCCTTATTTTTAATTTACACGTCATAAATTCACATAATACCTCATATGGAAAAAGTTTGATATCTTAATCTATGGATTCTCCATTGAGAATACTGTTTGAACTATTTTAGCTTTTCCCCGAGCAATTTTGGAGGGTGCCAAACCCAAAATTAGATCATCATATAAAAGTATTGCTTGCATTGGTGATGCTTTGAAGATTCCAAAAATAGTCTCTTCTATTTTTAACTCCAAAATTGAATGTGCATGAATTTTCTTTTGAATGGAATAGAGAACTTCCATGCTTTAACTACATATTTCTCCAATCTAGAGTTTTAATTAAAAATGGAATAAAACTCAAAGGCCAAGTACTTCTAAAAAAGAAACCTAAAATATTATTATTGGATTTAATTTTCTTTCTTCCACTTTTATCATTTATGAGTACCACTAATTCTGTAATAATCTTTTCACATAAGAATAAAGTTGATTTCCTCTACTCAATATGAATTTTTCCTCCATTTTTT
>APFE030271543.1:0-22388 GCA_000404065.3 Pinus taeda | reverse complement strand
TGAATTGTAAATGGTTCATTATATTTTGATGTGGATGACGAAGGATTTTCATTTCCCCTATTTTTTTTACGAATATACTCAGCTTTAGAAAGAACCAGTAGTCTTATTGAATTTAGATATATTTATGTTAAAAGATTTTGGCCTTGGGTGGATGTAGTGTGTTTAAGTATCCCAATATCAAAATCTTGACAAATTAATGGCTTGTGGTGGGTATATTCATTTGGAGAATTTTATGTGAACAAAACTGGTTTTCTCATTCTTTTGTAATAGCTCATACATTCTAGCAACCATGTAACAAAGCTTTGTTTTGAGTTCACAAATGCAATTGCAGCATAATTTGGAATGTTACAATCTTTAATTTTGTGACTAAATAAGGAGAACGCGATTGTATATTTAGTACAGATAAAACAAGTTGACCTAATAATGTTTCAAACAAAAATCACCTGGTATACATAACACTTACCATACATAGATTCATAGCATAATCAGAAATAAAACATCGAACATAAGATTTATCTTTCTCAACAAATGGTATAGCAATGCTATTACCAACTCGGTTACAATTGCTTAGCGTGTACGATTAATGTGTTCTACTTGCCTTTCACTTCTTATATAAACTTTGATAAGAGAACATCCTACCAATAGGCAACAATTAATCTACAGATCATATTGCCTCATAGTCCATTCATTAGAAAACACCGATTAGACCATTGCGTATGTGACCAATTAAACCAGCTGAACTTCAATGTAAAAAATCCATCAAATATTTCGACAGATTCACTCCAAGACAATTTTTGGCAGTTGCCCAGTTGCTGGACTTCCTTGCCTTGCCATTTAGGGCGACTACCATAACAGCAGTACAACACAAACCATTTCACATTCAGGAGCATAAGAATGAATATGGATAAAGGGATCTCCTGGATAATGATTATAGCATTCCATAACCTGCGAGTTACAAGACCAAGAACCCAAATTGCACTGCTGTTGTTCATTCGTTAGTGATTTTTGTGCCTAGAATTAATTGATTTATACATATTTGCAGCTAGCCTATCCGAAACCCTAAAATTGCTTTCTATATGCATGTTAGAAAATTGCGCCCCAATTTTCTACAAAGACATAAAAGCACCAAACTGATAAGCGAAACACGGCTACATAAGAAGTCTCTTGTTATTAAGAAATCCCAAATGAGCGATTTCTTTAAATGAGATAAAGGTGATACAACAAAAACATCTACAGGATTATTAGGTCATCTTTCTCCTGAAATAAAATTAGCCAATATGCCACGATGTGAAAATGTTTGCGTTAGACTAGATTACAAGTGGAACGACTGTTGCTCATTACAAAAATTTGATGAATGAATCTCCTACCATTCTTAGACTTCCTTGTTATCTTACACCTAAGCTTTGGAGTCATCAGGACTACACAACAAATGTCTAATAACCTAATAAGGAATTAAAAAGCAGAAATTAGATCGCAGAAATTCAGCATAGCAATTAAAGTATGAGATGAGCTGCAACAGCAAATCCATTGGCAATGCAGCATTCATATTTCTTGTCCAAGGCAGATTAATCAGCCTCTCAAACTTGACAATATGTAGTATCTTTGTGTTTGACTTCTCATGCTACCGGTCCATCATCATGTCTTGGAAAAGGAGCTAACTCATTCAGGTCAATGAAACACCATTTCTTGACATCAACAGGTTGTTCCCTTGTAAGTTTAATCCTTTCTTCTAAAGATGCTTTCCCGAGTGGGCCATCCACACCATTAACAGACTTCCTAAACTGTTCTCCATCATTGGGTTTTTCCATATCATCAAGAGAGTCTTCACTTTCCATATCATAATCAGCATTGTTACTTACATCAGATTGGCTTTTAGGCATATCAATTTCATTACTTGATCCTGCTAGCTTCTCCAAGTCTTCAGCATATTCTTCCTCAGAACTTGACATGTCATATAGAAAGATTTATCTCTCTCAACAAATGGTATAGCAATGCTATTACAATTTATGTCATCGTAATACTAATACTGCAAATATTCCAAGGTGAATAGAAAAACACACAAAATAAACTTTGACAGAGGTCTGCCATTACATTGTTTTCATACATAAACTCAGCTAACATACTGTCACAATGTTTTGGTGATTAGTTTGCCACCATTGCAACAATTACACAAAACAAAATATCTGCAGACCAAATAAACACAACAAATCCTATATATAAATAGACAACCATTATTTGATTGCCTGACTGCTTCCCAATTTATTATGTTTCGGTTGAGATTGTCCATATTTATTTGCATTAGCACATACTGTGGCTATGTGATGGTCGTTTTCACCTGAAAAAAGAAAATAGATTGAGCTGCTTACTTAAAGCTGACTGTTCTAAGAACCTAACATGACTATATCACTACTACGCTACTGGAGTTTAGGTTATAGTTATGTATGCGTTACATAATCAACATTGTTATGTCAATTATGATAAAATACATCTTTCTCGTGCTGGAAACACAAATAGTAAATATGGGCATCTGAATAATTTTAATTTGGATATTTACCTATGATCGGTCTAGGAAGCAGGCCATTCCAACTAGTCCTTTAATAATATAGAGAACCTGTAGCAGTTAATGCTAGCATTAGATAGAAGAGAATCCATTTGAGAATCTTGTTTATGAATTATATGAGATGGTTGGAGAGTGGAAAAATTATCAGATCAATCCCTATTTTACATAAAACATGTAACTGTGTTCAAATATCTGAAAAAGCATACATTGAGGGTACCCATTATGGTTTGTGCCAATTCCAATCTTCTCCAACACTTGTATATAAAAAATTGTGCTTTATATTTTTAATTTCTGATACAAAAACATTATATTAGATATTTTTTCCTCTTCTCAAAGAAGTCTTTTTTTGTGATATTTTGATTTAGAGAAATTGGTTGATTAAGAAATTATGTGAGCACATTAAAAAAAGAGACGTCGAACATGGCCAAGGCATTTCAAGCCATTTCGTCAAAGGTATAAAATTAAATAGAGTTAAAATAATAGGACTCTGCGAGGCTGTGAGAAAATGCACCAGAAACTTTATGTAATTAACAATGCTACTCTCAGCCAAATGACTGGAGCTTATAGCAAAGAGCTTCTAGCAATGAGACTCCCGGCTTTGTCCATCCGTTGTACCCACCCCTCCCTGTAGATGTGTGGGCAATCAAGCAAGAACTCTCCGAGCAAGCATCACCCGGCCACCTCCCTGACTGGCATTCCCTCCTTGACTAA
The DNA here is from genome assembly GCA_000404065.3 of Pinus taeda. NCBI lineage: Eukaryota > Viridiplantae > Streptophyta > Pinopsida > Pinales > Pinaceae > Pinus > Pinus taeda. The sequence continues at coordinate 19,117 of APFE030271543.1, read as the reverse complement.
TGTGACTGGCTCAAAAACTTTATGTGATTAATAGTTTTTTTCTTATATACTAGACTTTGGGGAAACTGTCACAGAAAGAAAAAAGACTAAACTAATAAGTCATTCCTAGGATTAACATGTGTCGCCCATACAAGGGTCTTATAACCCTAATGTAGTTGAAATTCATAGAAACTCTAGGTAGAAAACCCAAAAAATGCACAGATTCTCTATAAAGAGCAGCTAAGTAGCAGCTATGTAGAACAATATAGCGATGACCTATGTTTAGTATGAAGGCACTAGTGGAGGAAGTAACAATAAAGTTTCAGGGAATGCACCTGCCATGAGAAAAAAGAATGAAATTAGACAAAATGAATTGTAACTGTACAAAGAAAATCAATGTTCACAAAAAATTAAACAGTAAAAATCCTCACGCATTTACTTGGAAGGGTCATTGGTTCAGCTCCTTCTCAGTTGGGCCAAACCTGTGAAGTGTACCACCAAATGGGGAGTAACTTGAAAGAAATCGGGAGTAACTCACCACGGATTTAACTATTAATATATACATATTTTCATTCAATGCATGGATTAATAAGTATTCATTTTATCATTATGATTATTTTTTTTCATCCATTTATATATAATTATTTTGCGTTATAATTGTTGTTTAAATCCACATTTCTGATTATAGATGCTCCCATTCTAATTAGATTTATATATCCTTTAGAGGTGACATTGAGATGTTAGCTATAAGCATGATACAACAATTGCATTGCATATAATTATTATTCGTCTAAATATTTGTCCAATCTCTCTACTATATAGAATTCTGATATTTTTTCCCTCAGCAGTTAGGCTTCAATTATTCAAAGTTTTCCAGAATAGTCAGGTTGTATATTTGATGTTGGAATTGTTTCATATGCTTAAGGATTTCCACGTGTCTTTTTTACTTCCTCAAGATCAATTCAAGAGAGAAATGCTTTTTAAAAGCCTGTAACGAGAATTTTATGTGAACAAAACTGGTTTTCTCATTCTTTTGTAATAGCTTATACATTCTAGCAACCATGTAACAAAGCTTTGTTTTGAGTTCACAAATGCAATTGTAGCATAATTTGGAATGTTACAATCTTTAATTTTGTGACTGAATAAGGAGAACGCGATTGTATATTTAGTACATATAAAACAATTTGACCTAATAATGTTTCAAACAGAAATCACCTGGTATACATAGCGCTTACCATACATAGATTCATAGAATAATTAGAAATAAAACATTGAACGTAAGATTTATCTTTCTCAACAAATGGTATAGCAATGCTATTACAATTTATGTCATCGTAATAATGTCACCCTCGCTCTAGGATGGGCTTATTTTGTAAAGATATTAAACCTCTCATTTTCTAGCTTGTCCTTGTGATTTTTTTGTGATTCTATCATTTCACTAAGTTTATCAAGTTCTATCAATAAGTAAGATTCATTCTTTCTGTACTTTACATCCTCCTCTAAAGCCAAATATGTTTGGTAGTAATTGTTATTGGTTATTGCATTCATGCATAAGTCAAGAAACTTAGCATAGAGGAGAGAAAAGCTAACTTACAAGTTTTCTAAAGCGAAGAGGAAAATTGTACATAATAATGCCTTAGTGATAAAGTTGAAATTCAGTACATGAAATTACAACTAAAAAAAATTCATATCATCTTTACTGAAGTTTTTTCAAATGCACAGGGATACATCCTTCACTATTGTTAATTGCCTTAGTTTATTTTTTTTAATACACAGTGATTCATTCTTCACAATTGTTAATTGTTTTAGTTTAATTCTTTTTTTTTCAATGTACAGGGTTTCAACCTCCACAATTGCCTTTGCTTGAGTAATCTGGACACTTGCCTGCTGGTACGGAATTTACTCTGGACATTTGCCTGCTGGTAAGGAATTTAAAGCTAACCAATTCACCTGTTGAGATCATACTTTATACTTTTTGTTTGTTTTAATCAATAATGTTGTATTCTCCCTTAAAAAACTCATAATGTTGAAATACTATATAAAGCTAATCAATTCACCTCTTGAGATTATACTTTATACTTTTTATTTGTTTTAATAAGTAATGTTGTATTCTCCCTTAAAAAACTGATAATGTTGAAACACTGAATTCAAATGTACATATATTTTAAAATTATGTACAATTTAACAACACTAACTACATCTCTTTATACTTTTGAAATTGTCCCAATTTAACAACGCTATCACCTCTCTTTGCATTATTGAAGCAATAGTTAGTATATATACATTAAAATTGCATCCACGGAATTAGAGTCCATTGAACGAAGGAAGGAAATTCTCATCACGATGACATAGATCTAGGCCGATAATAAATTACAACTAAAAAAATTTCATATCATTTGTACTGAACTTTTTTCAAATGCACAGGGATACATCCTTACAATTGATTCAGCCTTCAGCCTTCAGGTATTTAATTTAATTTGTTTTTGAATGATTTCTTTATTGATGTTGTTTAGTTACATTTAATTTTTCAAATTATTTTCAAATTAAATATTTAATTGTTATTTAAGTTATGCACTATATTTATTGATGGTAAATATTAGCTTGTGTGGATTATATTGGGGATTTTCCGCGCTTAGGCTATTAATTTGCATACCACTGTGCGGCTTATGTTGGTTACTCACGCAGCAATGTTGAAATACAGATACTGGCCTGCTTTGTTTTGTCATTTGGCGATTCAACTTTTAGCGTTGAAGGACATTTCTAGATATTTGTTGTATTTGTTCATCTTCGGTAACAACCTTAATCTCCTTTCCAAGTTTTTGCTTCATTTCTATTCCTTCCATGGACCATGCTAGAGAATTCTCTTCCATCAATTGTACAGTAACCACTGAGCAGCTACAGGGTCTTATAAATTTAATTCAAAATTATTTCCCGATTGAAATGATTTAGTTATAAATATGCTTCCTTGATAATTTAGCTTTTTTCCCTTTGTGTTAGACTAGTGCAAAGTGGTGCCGTCATGGTTGTCTTCTTTCTAGTGAACAGACTCTAGAAAATCTTAGATACAAACTTCAATAGCTTTGCTTATGTCTGTCAGAATTCTGGAATAGCCATATCCTTGTATTGATATTATATTGCACTTGGCATTTTTTTGTCATCCACACACTAAGAAAGTGGAAAACAAATACATGCATGTACATTTACATTTAGAATGCATGCGGAAATTCATATAGGACTTAACGTGTGTTGTCTGCTCTATGTTGAAACAATTTCACTTTTCTTTCCTTAGTAGCTAAGATTTTCAATGCAAAAAGAAAGTATACGTCTCTTTATCATCTTATATTGCATATTTAGGAATTGTGTATGTACATCACGCGATCAACCTTAAAGGCAAACTTCTTAAGAAAGATCAACTCTAAAATACATTTCAATAAACATAACAACGCTTTGGAACCTAATGCACACCATTTAGAAGTCTAGGCTAGAGACGTATTCTAGCGTCGTAAAACCTGGTAACTATCACTTTCATCGTAGGTTGGGTGATTCCTCCTCTTTGAAACGACAAGTGCCAGTACAGACTTGTGCTCCCACGTACCATCGAGTATATATTGGGAGACCACAATAGCCTATATCCTTTTTCCTTAGGAAGCCGTGTCTACCGCCCTATCGATCGCAATGCACCGAACACAACATTCGGGAAGATTGACTGCTGTACCTTAAAAAGTATTCTGCAGTTTTACGGTTGGTTTGGTAATCCCCCTGTCTAGATATCCAGAGTAGTCACTTTCGTTCTTTTCATACTCCTTAAAAGAAAAGAACCATCTGAGCACTTGTCACTTCAGGCTCATTAAAAAATCGAAGTCGACTAGAGTCATCTTTAGCTTTTTCTCGACTCTTAAAAAATGAAAAAGCAAATTGTGTCAAAGCGTCATAAAATTTATTTAAATCGGAATAGCCTCATTGTTCCCTCGTTGCTCTTAAGGTGAGAAAATGGAGCCCACCAGTCGAGTATTTCCCCTATGGGGAACCCTACTCACTTTTCCTCTAGGGGAGATGTTGTTGCACCTCATATGGCTACATTGTCCCCTCCAGGGCTTCCAATTGGCCTGCCAGTATGGCTTTTCTCAACCTATGTCATTCAAAACACCGTGACTCTTGAAGAAACAACTCAGCAACCAAATGATACTAGAGTTTCCAAAATCAGAGGCGACTAGAGTCATCTTTGGATTTTTTTCGACTCTTAAAATTTGAAAAAGCAAGTTGTGTCAAAGCGTCATAGATTTTATTCGAATCAGAATAACAACACTGCTCCCTCATTGGTTTCAGGTTGAGAAAATGGATTCCACTAGTCAAGGATTTCCCCTTGGGGGAATCCTACTCCCTTCTCCTCTATGGGAGATGTTGGTGTACCTCATATGGCTACATTGTCCCTTCCAGGGCTTGTAATTCGCCCGCCGGTATGGCTTTTCTCGACCTATGCCGTTCAAAACACCATGATTCTTGGGCCATCATGATAGCAACCAGGTGGTACTAGAGTTGCTCCCAAACCTTCTACTTCGTTTGTTCCTCCCTCTCCTTCTTCCTCTTCGCTTGGTGGAACTATGCTTAAAAAAAAATGCTCGTAATGGAAGTTGTTCTGATAAATGTCTCTCTTCTTTGTGTTTAAAAACTTCGATGCCCACTCATTTAGAAAAAAAAAATTTGAGCATGCTTCTTTCCCTTTGCCCTTTAATTCATATTTTTTTCAAGTAATGTTGTAGGAATGTAATGAATTTTAGACATCTTATGCAGAGAAAACAAATTTTTTTGCGTTTTGTTTTGCACCAGAAAATGACAACAAACCTTACTGAAAATGCAATTTCCTCAATGTTATCTGGCTCAACTCATATCCAACCATGCCTGCAAATTGTTGAACTTGAGCCAATACAATCAGTGCAAATAACAACTCTGCGATATCGTACTGCAATTTCAGACGGAACACATAAGAAACACATCATACTTCCAACAGATTTCAATGATCTCGTTTCAATAGGCTTGCTACAAAAGGGCTCTGTTATAAATGTTAAAAGTTGGGCTACCTCGGCTATTGGTCCATCAACATAAGTTTGTTATGAATTTCCTATTTCAAAATTTTGCATTTTTTATTTATACCACAACCGCTCCTAACAATTATTCCTATAACTCTCAATTGTTGTGTAGGTCTATAAAGCTAATAGACTTTGAAATATCTACTTCATTTGCACCCTTAATTGGCAATCCAAAAACTTTGAGTATCCCCATCACATCTAATGAAAACACTCCATCCTCATCAGACCCGCAACCTTTATCAAAAAGACACTACCCTCTTCCAACTACTCCAACTCCATCTGTTCTGCCAGTTCAAATTCCCATCAAATCATTAAACCCTTACCACTCAAATTGGTGCATAAAAGGATACGTCCAAAGGAAAACAACTCTTCGGCAATTTCAGAATCAATATGGACCTGGTAGAGTGTTTGGTTTTGACCTGTTCGATATAGAGGGTGGAGAAATACATATTACATGTTTCAACAATGTCGCAGATTATTTTTTCGACAAAATCCAAAATGAAAATGTCTACATTGTCTCTAAAGGGAATGTGAAAATGGCTAATAAAAAATACAACCACTTGAACAATGATTGGGAAATTTTGTTGAATGTAACGTCTACCATAGAACATGTTGCCGGCGAAAAAAACATAATCCAACGGTGCGATTCAATATAAAATCAATTAATGATATCAGAACAACAATCGTCAACTCCATTGTTGATGTTCTCGGTGTTGTCACGGACATTTCTGGTCTGTGCACCATACGTAGAAAAGATGGCTCTGAAGTCAATAAACAAACAGTACAGCTTCGCGACATGTCAGAGTATAGCATAGATGCAATCTTTTGGGGAGATAATTTTAATGCCGTGTCACAAGAAATCTCCTCCCTATGTGCTATGGGAAATAACCCCATCATTGCAATCAAATCTGCACGCATTGGAGAATTTAATGGAAAAAATATCGGCACTACAACAAGATCCATTATTCTTGTAGATCCTGACATTGAAGAGGCTCATGCGCTAAAGTCGTGGTTTAAAAAAGAAGGTTCGACTGCAGCTTCTACATCTTTGACAACAAGATCTCCTTTCGGCCACCAACAAAAAAAAATAACAATTTCTGACATTTACAATATGGATTCCTCAGAGAAACCAACTTTTTTCCAATTAAAGGGCACAATAACAAAAATTGGGATGGATATTTTTTACTACATTTCTTGCCCGTCTCTCGTTGGCGCGAAAAAATGCATGAAAAAACTTATTCCACAAAATACAGGGATGTGGTTCTGTCCAAAATGCAATGCTGAAGTGCGCGACTGTGATTACAGATACTTATTGAAAATCGACATACAAGATCACACTGGTGAATTGGCTTCAACTGTTGCTTTCGAAGACGCGGGCTCTACAATTCTAGGAAATAATGCCAAAGACTTCTATTTATTATCTTCAGATCCAGAACTTATCAAGGAAATTGTCTCTAGGGCTCTATGGACAGATCATATCTTCACATTGTCGGTGAAGACAGAAACTTTTAAAGAGATTCCACGCTTGAAATGCGTTATCATAAAAGAAGAAAAGCTGCATTTCACGGCAGAATGCAACAACATCCTTCGAGAAATTCAGAACATCTCGCCATTGTAGATAAATATTTCAAAATGTATTCCTTGCTTTTTAGCAATTCCTATTGTCCAATTTTATAAATACAACTTTACAAGATATACTGTTGCATGCCTTCTTATGGAATTTTCTTATATACCATTGAAATGAGTATTGTTCTCCATTCTACCTAGCATTATGTGAGTAGACAAATTCACATTTTTTTCCCTTTCATCGAATTTACACATGAAACTACCTACATGTATATAGAAAAAATACTAATATGTTGTTTCAAAAACATTACTCAAATAAATAATTTCGCATGGAACTATTCAGAGCTTGGATTTTTTTCTCTTCTTTTGCTTTCTATTGTGTTTTTTACCCTTCTTTCGCTTTCCTGCAATCACATGGTTGTTGTCTCCAAATAACATTCTTCTTTTCCCCTCTCTTGCTTATAGGTACCATAAATTTTGTGAATGGCTTCTTGTTCTAATAATGAACGTGCTCGAAGATACTATGCAACAAATAAAGAACGAATAAATGCACGGTGTTGTGAGCTATACCAAGCAAGAAAAGACACTAGGGAATGTCAGAAAAACAAAAAACAAAAGGAAAACCAACCTTCCTCATCTGCAATGACCCACCCTGAAAACAATCCTCCCTTGCAATTATCGGACTCTTTATCTTCTCAGCAAAACCTCTCAAACAAATACACCCATTGCTCATTGCCCTGACCCCTCCTTCGCACATGGTTTCAACAACATTTATACTAATCAAGAACATCGAGATTTTCGTGCAAAGATTGATAAGCTTCCACCTAAATTCCCATGCTCCATTTTTCTTGAATCATATCCGGGAATACATATCCACAATTCCAACCACATGTATTGTTGCTCCAGATGCGTCTCTGAAACAAAGGGTCATCGCTTCTCATTATCAAACAACATGGACCCTGGTCCTCAACCAGCTACCCTTGCATCTCTTTCACAGATAGAAGAAATGCTCATTGCTAGGGTTAACCCTATACTTCAAGTAACACATGCACGTGGTGGGCAATATAAATACAGTGGCCACACAATTTGTTTTCCTCAAGACGTTACAAAAATCGCAAACATGTTGCCACGACGTGTTGAACACTTGGACATCCTCATTGTCACGCGTCATAGTAATGACCATAAGGCTTATGATTTCATTGTCAGTAGGCATCGCGTTCTCACTGCATTAGAATACAAACTGGCAAATGACCCATACTATAAGAATGTTCATATTGATACCAATGCACTTGCATCCTTACCAGCAATCCCCACCGATGTCTCCTCCTCCCTTCACCATTCCAATACTACAGAAACCGCTGTCCCCCTTCCACTTGAACCCCCCCATGAGCTCACCAAAGATTTCACAGACCCATCCGTAGACCAATCATCATCATTCGTCCCCATCATACCTAATACAAATACAGAAATCCAAGAAATCCGCCATTATTTGCATGCTTACAACCACCAATCTGATACTGCAATTGAGTGGCCAACAATTGGTTTATCTCCAGTCAACGAATACAACACATAAGGGCTACTCTCTATGGCTTTCCCTGCCCTTTTCCCAACAGGAGCTACAATGCTGAATCAGCCAAGAATGAAAGCAGTGCAATTACATGAATATGCACTCCATCTCATTCGTTACTACGATAACAGATTTGGAAAGCACCCAAGCTTTCTTTATTACATATATAATCTCATGATGCGGCATCGCAGTCAAGCAAAAATATCATTCTTTTTTAAAAAGAACATCACAGATAACTTTCCAGTATCTATTCAGGATCTAAGCCTCCGCTTAGAGCAATTTCCAGATGAGCAGTTGGCAGAGCAAGTCATGTGCTTCGGTAGCTCTTTACGTGGAACAAGGTCATTTTGGCACAAAGCTAAAAACGAACTAACGGACATGATATCTCAACTCGGATGCCCGACATTCTTCTTCACATTGAGTGCAACTGATATAAAATGGGCTGATCTTCATGAAATCATGCCCGGATGTCTTCCTTCTGATACTGCAAAACAACAAAAGTGGAGAAAAGAAAACATTGTATCTTACCCACATTTAACATCGTTGTATATGCACCATAGATTCACAGCATTTTGTGAGATTATCTTAGAGAAACACTTGAATACAAAAGATTACTGGTACAGGTATGCATTCTACCACATTTTTTTCCCCTCCAAGAACTCTAAACAACATTCCTCACCTATTGCAAAATTAACTTACAAAAATGCATTCTTGATAGGTATGAATGGCAACATAGGGGGTCTGCGCACATCCATTGTTTCCTTTGGATCGAAAATGCACCTAATATGGAGAGCCTCAACTGGGAAGACACAGAAGTAGTAGATATTGCAAGGCAGTTCTTCGACAAATATATTTCCGCTTGGAACCCTCGTGCTCCTTCAACTTCGAACCAACCAAATGCTTGGCCAAATCCCAAAGACCCTTGTCTATTGCCCACACAACAAATATTCAGTACCAATCCTTCCAGTGATTATGAACAATTCGTCAACTGTGTTGAACGTCACACAAAATGCTCGGAAAGCACGTGCCTAAGAAAAAAAGGGTCCTCACTCCAATGTCGTTATAAAGCACCGTGGGAATTACATCCAAAATCGGCCTTATTCATTGACTCCAGTGGCCAAAAAACATACACCCCTACTTGCAATGACGATCGACTCAATAGCCATAACCCTACCATCCTATCTATTTGGCGTGCAAATTTTGACTGCCAACCAGTGCTCTCCATACACGTTGTGCAAAAATATATCGCCAAATATGCATCCAAGGCAGAAAAAAAATCTGAAAGCTTCCACCAAATGCTCCGTAGAATTTTCCTTGCTTCACCCACTGCTGACCGAGCAACATCCGAATTTCGGAAATTTCTTGCAGAAACCCTTGTTGATCGTGACATTGGAGCACAGGAAACCTGCCATATGCTGCAAAAATTGCCCTTAACATTATGTAGCCGGCCATTTGTTTCTTTAAATGTAAGCCAGAAAATTCTTCTGCGCCTTTCGCAAATGATCGCCGCCTCCACTACATCCCCACACATCATAGACACATATATCCAATGCCCTTCCACCCTAGAGGCCACATCACTAATAGAATTGGCAAGGTCCTGGTCATATGATCCTCGTCGCAAAACAAACAAATGGAAACAAAGGCCTACAAAGGCAATTGTTCGGGTCATAACACGTTACTCCTCCATACCGTCCACAACTGAACCTTGCTACGCTGACTTTTGCAGGGTTGAACTTATGCTATATAAACCTTTTCGCCATATCGTACAGGATATAGGAGATTCTGCTGCAGAATTCACCACAAATTGGGAAACATTTCGTCCATTCTACAATCCTTGGCATCAACACCGCACTCTATCTGATATTGAATTTGTCACAGCTGATACCTCAGCTATAAATGAAACTTGTGCAACAGACACCATGGAAATAAATGAATGGGAATTACTTTCCCAATTACACCCAACAAATGAGCTTCTCATAAATGACCTTGACATGCTTGGTCTTCGTGGCTTTGATGACACCCATAACTGGAATCATACCACTATCCCGTTGGATCTACAAAATAATGCAATACAATTCATTGAGAATAGCCGCTCCATCCACCACATTCTTCAAACACATCAACATATCCTGGCAACCCTTGCTACATTATCTCTAATGCAAAGAAAAGCTCTAAATATTATTTCTACTCATTTTTCTAGTAAGGATTATTTACCCGCTCTCAGAATGATAATACAAGGCACTGCTGCTACGGGAAAATCCCTCCTCATTAATTGGATCAAAGATATGCTCATGGGCCTGGCAAGCCCGGAACCTTCGCCGATCATGCTCCTCGCCCCTACAGGCATTGCCGCCTTCAACATACAAGCATCGACAATCCATTCTGCTCTGCAGCTTCCTCTAAAGGATCTTACGCCCTTAGAAGGTAATGCTCTTGCAAAATTCCAAGAAGAACTCAAACATATAAGATACATACTAATCGATGAAATGAGCTTCATTGGGCCAAAGCTTCTCAGCCATATTGATGAACGTCTTCGGGAAGCATTTCCCCACCAAAGAAACACCCCTTTCGGTGGCTGTTCCATAATATTGGTTGGTGATCTCGGTCAACTGCCACCCGTCAAAGACATTCCTCTATATGCAGGGACGAGCCATGGAAGTGCACTGTGGAACACCTTCAACACAGTCATCACATTAGACACGATATTTCGTCAACAAGGCGATGACATCGCACATGTTACTTTCAGGAACATTCTCGAGAACATTAGAGATGCAAATCCAACGATCGACGACTACAACGTACTCATGTCGCGCACAGATTCCTTTTTGTAGGAGGAAGAAATATGTTCATTCCAGGATTCCATGCATCTGTTTCCAACAAATGCTCAAACAATGGTCCATAATAAGCAAATGATGAAATCTCTAAACACTCCGATTACAAGATCCATTGCTGAAGATGACAACACATATTCCAGTATTTCCTCTGAAGACGAGCAACTTGAGCGAATTGTATTGCTATGCAATGGAGAAAAAGTTATGCTAAATTCCAACCTTTGGGTTTCAGCCGGACTTGTTAATGGTTCCCTCGGAGAAATTGTAACCATATTTTACAAAGAATCAACTGCACCACCACAAATTCCAACATTTGTTGTCGTGGATTTTCCCAAATACATTGGGCCTCCTTGGGATGAAAGAAACCCCACTCACTTACCTATTACAGCAGTAAAAAGAAATGGACGTGCACAAATTCCATTGAAGATGGCTTGGGCTTTAACCATACATAAATCTCAAGGTATGACACTTCCAAAGGCAACAATTGACATTGGAAAAACAGAACGTCAAGGTCTCACATTCACAGCTCTTTCAAGAGTCCCTTCTCTACAGGCTCTATGGATTAACCCCGCATTCAGTTTCGATCGTTACAGTAAAATGAAGGACAACAAAAACATTGCTCGCAGAAAACACGCAGAAGACATTCTTCGTTCAATGCCGCCTCCAGATAATCTGCTCCAACCCATGCTTTGACATCAACAAAAGGTTCCCTCCATTTAGTTGCCTAATTCTATTTCATAGCGTTCTTTTCATATCTTTCACCATCAACCAACTTTAATCAATGTTGGTGAAATGATCAAATACTAGAATGTCTTTATATTATCTATACATCTCATTCTAACCTTTTCTTTCTTTTGCAACAGGCCACATGGAATCAGAAATAACCTGCCTACACAATGACAAGTAGCCTGACAAGCAAAAAAAAATGCAACTTCAGCTGCGCATTAACCTCCAAGTGGTGTTCAGCCTGCCGTTATTCACCATTCATCTTCCACTAACAATATATGGATCCCCATAGCAAAGGTAACTTCATTTCCATTACTTCCAGCTTCATTTTAACACAACTCGCATGCAAAGTATTACTGATACATTTCCGCAACTGGTTTACATATTCCTAATTCTAACCAAACATACATTTCGCAGGTCCATTGCTGCTTCTTCATGTCTTCGCTTCCTCCACCATGTTTTCCTACAACTTCAAATATGGAATGACAAGCACAATCTTCTTTACGCTATTGTGTTCCTTCTCGGACCTATCTGGTTACAATTCATTGTTTGTATTTTCCATTTCAAACTTAAAAAATGATGTTTCAACATCAATTACCATTTCATGGCTTGTGTCCTCACAACTATTTTGTGTTTTTCATTTCAAACTTGGAAAAAGGATGTTACAATACACTATTTGTATTTTCCCTTTCACACTTAAAAAAGGATGTTTCAAGATCAAATACCATTTTGATAATTTGAGTCGTCGCACCTATTTGTGTTTTCCATTTGAAACTTAAAAAGGGATGTTTCAAGATCAATACCATTTTGATAGTTTATATCCTCACGCCCATTTTCATTGTCAATGGGTTTTAACATATTCTATTGACAAAATCAATTGACCTTAATTAATATACTACATGTTTTCGGTATATCTTCATACTAATTTAATTTCTGGTTTGGATAAACATTTCTTAGGTGGCCCTGTCCAAATCAATATGGTTGCCCGGTTGTTGTTCGCGTTGATTCATTCATTTATCTTCACCTTTAACTCCACAATTTTTACCAGCTACAAACAAAGGCCTCTAGACAGGTTCAACGGATATTTGCAGCTACTTGCATTCCTTTTCAACGATTTCGGCATGCCTTCATCAAATTAAAACTCGGCATCGACGACCCTTCCTTTCACAAAAAACCTGCTAAAGTCTATTCGCGTATCAATATTCTTACACACACTGTGCCTTACAGCGTTTCCTTTGCATCCTTGGCTGCAAATGCTAGTTTATCTTGAGCTGGAAGACGCCTCAGAGATGAGTCCAGCAGGTGTGCAAGTCAGTGGTGAGTAGAAGCAACAAGACGAAGCTAACAAAATTGAAGTTCGACACCTGATTATCATTTCATGGGTATGTTCCTTCGTATCTCTCTGCAAGCACTGTCAAAAGTTTCCGTTTTGAAGGCATTTGGAATATGGATATTTCTCAGAATAAGAGGTTGTGTCTATCAAAAGACATTTTCATTTGTATCAATGTAATTTTTGGTTTGCATGGTTATTTATTTGTTGAAATTCGGGAAGGTGCAGGAAGGAAATATCTCTACACTCATAGTTTCTTTGTCCGTTTAACCTGTTTTGGTCATGGATGGTGGGCAACTCCTCCTAATCGGGAACCACATTATCATTATTCCAATGCTATGTGTATGACTATTTTGGTTGTATGTGAATTCCAATTATACTTAAGTGTTTCTTGCCCTATTTGAGAGAAACCCTACCCTCTTTACTGATAACCAGTCTACAACGATTTATAAGTTATGGGGAAGGGTTACTAATTACATGTTGAGTGGAGGGGTATTGATTTTTTTTGTTGTTCTTCCTAATCTCTAGTATCCTCAGAATTATGGCATGTTATGGTGGAGAATTACATTTGGTTAGAGATATGTTCCATTTCAGGTGAATTTACAATTTAATATTTGTAGAATTAAAAAGCATGGTTATTATTTAGTGCCATTGGGCATGCATGCTCCCATAGTCCAAAATTGTTCTCCATAAAATATTTCACCTTAAGCTCTGAGCTAAGGGGACGGAGCATCCTTAGGCGCCTTTACATCCAACTAAAAATATGAAACTGTAGTTCCAGGTCTAGGGGATATTTGCTTGAAAAGATGGCAAGACCACCCTCACGTGGAGGTCGTAAATCCAAAATTGGTGGTGGGTCTAAGCATCGTGGTTGTGGTAGGGTTCGTGGCTGGAATAAAGTTTGTGAGACATGTACTATATATAGAGATTCCACCTCAGTCGTGGCTTGAAACATGATAGAGGGTTGGGAAGAATCCATGGCTAATATTGTAGGAGCCCCATCAAACACAAAACTCATTAATGAAATTCAGGAATTAATCCCATACCCTAGACACACTAGGGGACAATACACTTTGTATACTCATACTTTATCCTTATACTGGAAAATAAAGACCTTGTTGGCTAGAGATCTACAGGGAGGGTAGAAAAATGCACCAAGTATTATTGATAATGTGATAGGTATCAGGAACAATCAGCGACACTTGAGATTCCATATGATCCATTTGGACAATACGATGGATAGAATTAAACTACCATGTATTTCTCCTTCGGCTCCATTGGGTTCCAACATAAAAGATTCAATCCTGGTCAAATCATCTAATGAATATTTCATCTCTTATTTGGTTGAAAGCCCCGATTTGGAGGTTGGTGAGTGTCAGTTGGTTTTATGTTAATGTATTTCTTTTTGTAATTTTGAAACTTTTGCACTTATAGATTTTTGACTTCTTACTCAACAAGCATATGGTCAGCAAACCTAGTTTCCCAATGGGCAAGTTGAGAATTTCTGGGTTTCTCTTATTTGTTTGAAAGCCCTGATTTGGAGGTCGGTGAGTGTTAGTTGGTTTTATTTCAATTTCTTTCTTTTTGTAATTTTGAAACTTCTACAAACTTACAGATTTTGGACTTCTTAATCGACAAGCATATGGTCAACAAACCTAGTTTCCCAATGGGCAAGTTGAGAATTTCTGGGTTTCCTAGATTGACATTATAATATCTTTTGGCTAATGGGAGGAGAACATTAGCTTATATATATATATATATATTATAATATATATTATATATATTATATATATATATATATATATATATATATAGTCAAGTGGATGTAGCTCGGGTGGTAGGGAGGAGTAGCTATTATCCTTCCCACCGAGATTGATATGTTCGCTCCTCGAGAGTAATTTCTACATGAAAGATAACCGAGCCACCTAGAAATTGGTGGGTTTTCAATAGATGTATCTAGTATCTGGTAAAGTGAACAAAAAAGAAAAAACTATAAAATGAATTAATATATGACTTAAAATACATGTATTTATAGTATTACTTGCATATGAAATAAGTTAGCCTAGATGCATCTCCGAAAATAATCTAACCTAGATCCATCTATCTACCCAGTGCCAAGAGGGATCAAAATCTCTTTCACTCTAAAAGAGGTTTGCATTTGATCCCTCTAGGGGCTTGGTATATCCAAACTCAAGATGAATCTAAAATGACTTAAGTACAACCTGCTAAAGTTGAAAACTTAGACATTAACCCTAAACAAATGTAGATAGATTGGGAAACAAATAAAACATTTCATTTTCCCTAATATTGGTTGAAATGTATTGAAATTTTTTCAATTTCATTGAATATATTGTTAGAATTGTATTTTTTGGCAATTTCAAATATTAAGGTTTCAACTCACTAATTTATTTGAATTGTAAGTTTGGCTATTTGGATTGATTCAAAAGTCAGTCAACCAAAAGTGGCAAATCATAACAGCCTACATTCATCTTAACTCCATATCTACCAAGCAAAGAGGGATCAAAAGCACTTTTCACTCTAAAACAGGGTTGCATTTGATCCCTCTCGAGTCTTGGTAGATCCACACTTAAATCTAAACTAATTGCAGAGAGATCACAACCTCTTCTTACTCTATATCAAATTTGCATTTAATCTTTCTCAAAGCTTGGTAGATCCACATTTAAATTTAAAATAATTTAAAGACAACTTGCTATCGCCAAAAACTTAGACATAACCCTAAACCAATATAAATAAATTAAGAAATAAATAAAACATTTCAGTTTCGGTAATATTGGTTGATTTTTTTCCGAAGAAAAAATCAAAACTTTTCATTAGCAAAATAAAAAAAATTTACATTCTGTTTGGATCACTTCCGTAGAAGTTTGCTCGGCTGGAGCTGTTCCCATGACTGGGTGTACTTCTTTTGTGCTTGAAAAAACTTCAAACAACTGCTCTATCAAGCATGACTGTCCATCATTTTCCTCTTTTCAGCGATATTGTAAGAACCATATAATTTTAAAAGCACAATTTGGGGTCTCCTTCTATGAAAGAAAACAACCCCGGAAAACAAAAACGGTGCATATAATCATTCCGCTGTGTGGATTATTTTTGTGTTTTGAAAACTTTCTAATGCGGCCGGTAACAGATATATACAAAAAGAAATATGGAAACAGAGTCTTTGAAACTGTAATTATAACAAAAACTGTAAATGATATAAGAGAGGAAGCATATCCCCGCTCATGAAGGAGGAGCGAAAGGTGGCTGCTGTGATAAGGATTGATGCCCCTGGAAAAATTCCTCTATCGCCCATCCGCCCAGATCCGCCCAGAGTCTGTTGTAAGCCAGCTTTAGAAAGCTGATCGGCTTCTTCATTATTTTCCCTGTAGATATGACATAAATGAAAACTGTTAAAGGACGGCTTTAATAGCATAATTTCATCTAATAGAGGCTTTAAAGTCTGGTTTTGACATGATGCATTGCCATTGACCCATTTGGTGACATTTTGTGAATCGCCAAATATTTGGATAGTAAGGATGTTCCTCTGGAGAAGCCAGCACAGCAAGAGGTGTAAAGCAGACAGCTCGGCAAAGTTATTAGTCCCGGAGCCCAAACCAACAGAAGCTTTAAGATAATGTTCAGTAGAAAGATGAATGCTCATGCCAGCGCCGGCCCTATTATTCTGAGATGCTCCATCATAAAAAGCCCAAGGAATGCCTTCCCTTATGGTGAAGGGCTTGTCTCTAATAGGGAGGGATTTCACCTAGGGTGCTGGAATAGCGGAGTATATTGCTGCACAATTTGAAGCGATAACTGATGGTTGAAATGTAGGGAAAAATTCCAATTTCATTAAATATATAGGTAGAATTGTAATTTTTGGCAATTTCGAATATTACGATTTCAACTCATTAATTTATGTGATTAATTTATGTGAATGGTAACTTTGGTGATTTGGATTGATTCAAAAGTCACTCAATCGAAAGTGGCAAGTCATGTGAAGATTACAATATGGCTAGTTTAATATGGCTTTTCATGTAACAGCTCATTATATTTCCTTAATATAATATACATGTTGATTTTCTCTCTGAAAAAAAAAAAATAACCCATTTAAAAATATTACAATTTCAATCAACGCATTTAGACAAAATCCCCCAGAAAAACTAATGATTACCTTGTTAACATTTCAAATTACACTTTTAAAATGTTCAAATGGCAGATCTAAAAATATTACATTTTCAACTAATATATTTGGACAAAATCCTCCTGCAAAAACGAATGATTAGACTTTTGAAATAAAAAATTTAAAATATAAAAAATTCAACCACCAAATTTTCAAATAACAGATATAAGACATAAAAAATTCAACCACCACAATTGGGCAATTCCCTCTTTGAAAATGAATCCGAAAATGGCGTCACGTAGTTGAAAATGAGTCCACATCAAGGGCGGTTCGCCTTAAGACAGCGGGAAAAATCATTGTAATCGAAACGGAAAGGGCGCTGTACCAAATTGCTCAAAAAAAAATTGTAACTTTTTTTTGAAAAAGCTGGGGCAGAGCTGAAATGAATTCAGCATTATTAAAAAAATTTGCACGTTCAAAATCTTGAAGTTTATTACAAAAATTTCTTGTTAGAGATCAAAGTTGATTGATAAGTTTTGTGTAAATATTTTATGTTTTGATATATAATTATAAAATTCATTCAAATTAATATGGGCTCATCAGTTATTAGCCTCCCCACTTAGTTTCGACCCAAATACATGTTCATGTTAGTGTTGCTTTGCAATGATTATTCTTAGTGAGTTGTTGTTGATGTAACATATGTACAGAATATCCAGTTGTAATAAATTGTATCATAATATAATATATAGCGTCTTCAAAAGGGATTTCCCCTCTGAAATTTTTTTTATTCAAATTAGAGTAAAATAAGAAAATTTGTCAATTATAATACCCAGTAGTCAGATAAATGAAATTGGATCAGATTTGTTTGAAAATCTTTGTCATAGGATGCTAGTATTAGTCTGAACACAAATAGATAAATGTGTGTACCCAAAAATAAATGAAATGAAAATAATGGTAAAATTGTAAAAAAAATCATTTTTCAATTTCACCCTGGCCTGGAAGGCCTGGGAATCTAAATCTAAGAAAAACAGGAAAAGGGTGAATTTGTGAAAGTGGGTTGTTCGGATAAAAAGACACTGATTTCTATATATGTTTTCTATCCTAGGGGATTGTAAATAAATATAGTTCCAGCCTCAATTTTTTAAATATGCATTTAGGTAGTAGGATTTTTTTTCTTCTTGCAAATAAGTTTTGAAGCTAAAGGGCGATGGTAAATTTAAGTTTTGAAAAGAAGAGAGATCCGGGAAGAAAGAGGAGGTGTGTTTTTAGGTGAATTATATTTATAAAGTTATATTATATTTAAAGTATTAAAAATTACTTGTAAAATTTAAATAGATAGAAAAAAATTGACATTGAAACGATTTCATTGTTATTGAAAATATTTAAAATTTAGAAATAAAATAAAAAATAAACATTAAAAAATCATTGTTAAAAGAATAAAAATCCCACATTTTTAAGAGATATGTTTTTTCATTACTATATTGTTTCGTTAAATTTTTTTATTTTATCAAATCCAAAGTACTCATATTATTGTTTTTTACTGAATTGAAATTTTGATAATTATTATTTATATTTTAAAATTCATATATTTTTTTAAATGTTTAAATGATTTCAACATTTTACAAAAATGTACATAAGCAAATGGAGAACCATGTGTATTGAAATTTATGCCGGCAGCAAAGTCAGCTCGCGTGCGGGCAAGTCAGCCTTCTTCAACAAGAATGAAGGCAGGAATCATAATCGTTTAATAGTTGGACTGGGAAGATTATGGTGTGTTTAATTCTCTTGATATTATGGAAAATAAGTCACAATTTTTAAGGACTTTAAATTTGGACTTGAGGATGTGAAGCTTCTTTACTGCACCACAATTATCACATCAAAGATGCCTTTAAACTCTCGAGTCAGGATTAGTTA
>APFE030271542.1:0-14679 GCA_000404065.3 Pinus taeda | reverse complement strand
TTGGCAAGCAACTACTAGGTTGTAGTTTCCTTAGTTGGATAATAGGATGGTGAAGATTGAATTGAGCCCCATTGGGATTTCGGAATTGAGCTAAAAGTAGAGGGTTGTTTAGAACTACTACTACCTTCAACTATCTTGCTATAGAAGTGTTACTCCTTCCATTGACATTTTGTATAGAAAAAGTTGAAGGGTTGAGAAGAAATGCTACAATTAGACAAAACCTACAAAAAATTACAATCAAATTTTCAAAACTTTATCGTTAAACCATTATAATAGTAATTAATCTTTATAATAATAAAAATAATTTGTAATATAACCCTGTACATTTAAATTTATAATTTTATATAAATAAATAATTTTTAAATATTAAATACAATAAAACTATATAACAAACTCTACACTAAATATACTTTTAAATAAAACCAACACAAAAATAAACAAAAAATAATTAAAACATTAAAAAAACATAACAATAGGCAAGGCATCGAAATAATATAATTTTAACAAACAAAATCCCTAAATGGACAATGTGGTTAAAGAAATTTTAGCAGCAGACCATGAAACTGCCTCTGAAAACTATCTACAAAACCAACATTCATTTTTTTTAATTCGGCTCAACGTCAAATCGGAATGAGACCAACATTACAGACGAACCAGAGCAACCTTTATCGGAAAACCAACCTTTGCCTTTTTTTAGTCGGCTCAACGTCCAATTGGAATGAGACCAACATTACAAATGAACCAGAACAACGTTTCTTTAAAAATCGTGTCAGAAAACCATTCGTTTATGGAGAAACCGGTTTCATGTATTGAAAACAAAAACGACCCTACAAAATGGTGTTTTCCGAACTGTTCCATTTCTTTGCATTTTTTTCGGAAACGAATGCCCCCGCTCTGTTTCTAGTAACATAGGTGAAGACGTATTCAGACTGTCTCCTACTTATATATCGACAAGCTTGAGGAGTGGTTAAATTCGCAAGGGGGTGATGGTATCTATTTGGGCAAGTTTGTTATAAGGCTTCTTTTGTATGCAAATGACCTTATTATAATTGCTAAATCGGCTCTTGGTTTGCGAGAGCACTTACTATCCCTTGAGCATTTTTGTAGAAGTGTGGGGATGCAAGTCAATATCAACAAAACGAAAATAGTGGTATTCTCTAAGAAAAGAAAACATAACCAACATAAGTTTTATTTTGAAGGCAACTTTCTAGAAGAAGTTGCGGATTACAAATACCTCAGAATTGAATTCAACAAAAATCTACGCTAGAATGGTTGTAGAAACAAAGAACTTTGGTGGGTTGGAAAGCATTTTATGCTTTTCAAAATAGGTGTAGAGAGGCAAAGTTATGGGACTGGAAAACCACTCAAACTCTTTTTGGGCTTCTAATGATTCCAGTGAATCTCTATGGTTGTGAACTATGGGCCATCGGTACATCCGACATGTAGTGGAGACAAATTGAGAAAATTCAGAAGCGTTTGATTACAAACAAATTTAAGATTAAAAGTGCAGTTCCTTGTGATATCTTGTTAAGTGAAACTGGGACTACTTCTATTGAAGCAATTGCTATGGTGTGAGTCATAAGGTATTTAAAACAATTGAGCAAATGGAAGAGGGTAGGTGGCTTAAGGTTGTTTTTAATGATAGATTGTGCAAGAGCCAAAAAGCTTGGATGCGGCAAAATAAAACATGGTTTAGTAAATGGGGTATTTGCTTGAACCCATGTCCCATAAACAACAAAGAGATAAAAGCTTTTGTTATGGAAAAGTTCCACAAGCATACTTGGGATAAGGAGCTAAGAAGAAATAAAAATTAGTATATTGAAGTGTTTAATCCCACTCATAGTCATCAACCAAAAGCATACATAGAGGTCAATATCTCTTGGAGAGCCAAAATTCTTATTGCTCAGTTAAGGACTAATTCTCATCAACAACGTTGTGAAACAAGGCGTTGGAAAAGTTCAAAGGAAGTGTGGGAGAAAAGAGTATGCATTTTTTGTTCTTCCGGAAAAGTGGAAACATAAAAACATTTCATTTTAGAATGTGAGGTATTCAAGGACAACACGAAAAGTTATGCAAATATGCTGGGTAATTTCACAAACAACAAATAAAAAAATTATGATACACTATTTAAAAGTTAGATATTCAAAACTATAAAATTACGTATAAAAATCATTTATCATTAATTGAATAATTAACTTAAATATTATAATATGAAAATATATTTATAATTTGATTTATAATATTTATAATTTTTATAAAAAAAAATTAATTGTTATTAAATAATTTTAAAAATATGATAACGAATTTTATTTTTTGTTATTTTTGTGATCATCAAAGGTTGAGATTCTTGATTCTCCATATTAAGGATGAACAATTTATTTGGATGCAAGAGATTGTGAACATTCTCTATTTGGATATACTTAGACAATCTACCATTGGAAGCACTAAGTTGAATTTTTTTTTGTCAAACCCATGGACAGTGAAACCCATGAAGATTCTATAGTAGGGAGAAAAAGGTTTGTAGACATTTTACAGTTACATTCTATAGTTGGCAGTTTGAACATTTTTTTTTTTGAGTTACACATTTTATAGTAAGAAGCAAGAGGTTAAAAACCCCTATACCCTATAGTTAGACATTTTATTGTCTGAGGGGAGGTATTAAAAACCCTTATTGTAATTAGAAATTTAATTAGAGACATGGTATTGAAGCAAGATTTGTTCTACATTTTTCCCCTTGTTTCAATTATCAGTTAATTTGCCCCCCAATTATCGGTAAATGAGCCCCTTCGTTATACACGAAAAACGTATGTCTTCATGATATATTATTATCCAGACACCAAATTGGTGTATGCGACCCCCTTGTTTGTGGGACAAGGGACCCGCACCAAATTGGTGTATGAGACCCCCTTGTTTGTGGGACAAGGGACCCAGTTTTAAGGTCACGGCCAAGGCAGACACCAAATTGGTGTATGAGACCCCCTTGTTTGTGGGGCAAGGGACCCACCTCCGCGCAACGATTTGACTGCTAAGTCTAAGAAGGCATACATACTCTACCCCCTCTGGTTTGAAACCTGTGACCACTTAGGAGGAAACACATGCTCTTAACCATTAGGCCCACTCAAACTTTATAAAATTTAAATATAAGAATCCATATAAAATTTAAATATCAAGAAAAATAAAAATAAAACATAAAAAATCAAATTGAATATGATTAGAAAATTTTGTTCTAGAGACTTCCAGCAAAGTCACTTGATGGGGCCAATATGATCTTAACCATTGATTGTGAATAGATCATGGTTGTTGATTAGTTAACTAGAGATTATAAGAGCAAATCGATGGGTCAATTGGAGACATATCAAGGAGTTCGAATCACCCACCCAATTGTAGAGATAAGTAAGGGTGCTGTGTGAGCAAGGGAGACACTCACAAAGGTGTTTCAGCAGAGAAGACTTTCGAAAGAATTTTTCTTAGTAATTTCCATTTTCCAGATAGAGGAAAGAAGGCCAAATTATTGTGTAGTGAGGCCATACTAGCTAATGTGCATAGCTAGGAAGTAGTTCAATTTCCAATTGTCGAAAATATGTATTAGAGGAGGTTTGAGTTGCTCAATTGAGTTGCAAGAGGCATAAATCATTACCAGAATGAATTTCTGTAGGTAGTGCGAGTTCCAAAGAGGTCTCCATATCATCCCGTGCATGTAGCACGCAGGGAATGTGAATTATTTAGTGGAGGCTGTGAGGTTTTGTAAAAGGGAAACTAGTGTTTCTAGATCGATTTTTCCAGTGGAGAAAATAATTTCCAAAGTTTTGGTAGTGAAAGGCAAGAAAATTGTAGTTCTCATTTTTGCTTAAGAATAATAATAAAACCCTCATCTGTTGAAATATTATCAGTTAAGGACTAATTCTCATCAACAACGTTGTGAAAGGAAGTGTGGGAGGAAAGAGTATGCATTTTTTGTTCTTCTGGAAAAGCGGAAACATAAAAACATTTCAGGTCTTCAAAGACAACACGGAAAATTATGCAAATATGCTGGCAACTAGCTCTTGGGATAATCTATTTAGCGAGAAGTTTGTCGAAAAGTTGGGAGCATTTATTTTGAAGCTTCACAGAAAAATGGCAATACATCAAGCAAATGAAAAAGCAGTCTGTCCCATAAACTATTTTTAACCTCATAGACAATACATCAAGCAAATGAAAAAGCAGTCTGTCCCATAAACTATTTTTAACCTCATAGACGTTAGAATAATTTATTCTTTTCCTATAATACCACGGATGAATTAAACTTAAATTCCTTTAACAAGCGCTTATATTTTATTTCTTTATATTGTTCTAAGGCAATAAAATTTAATAAAATTCGAGCTTACATAAGAAGAAGCAATTGGACATCTATATGGATTTTGACGGAAGATCTACATGACGACAGGGATGTGGTTTGAACTTGTTATTGAAGAAGAGCAAAGGTGCCACGGGACGAGCTATTGCAGGCACCGTGGCACCTACCAAGTACTGCACGATCGCAACAAGACCGAATGTTGTTTTTTGCAATGCATGATGGCAACAAGGCCAAATTTACGTGGTAAGTGCGGCTGAGGGGCGTACATTGAGATCAGTTCATCACTTGCCTACTGCTTCTACTGGTTTGGTGGTCCGGGCACTAATTCAAGGTAGAGGTATTGGCCCTTGGGGGACGCTTCCTGGCTCACTATTTGACAAAAGTTCACATGGTAGGAGATTCCAAAATAGTTATAGATTGGGCTGTGCCTTGGTTGCAAAATGCTCAAATCTGATGGCCTCTTTCTCCAACATCACCTTCGAGCATGCTTTTTGGGAGCAGAATCTGTGGGCTGATACTCTCTCTAAACAGGGTTCGATCCACTTTGACTCTCAGGTGGATGGCTCTGCCCGTGGATCTGGGACTTTCCTCTTCTAGCTCTAGGTTGTTTTTATTTTACTTGCTCTGTTTTTCCTCTGATTTTTGGGTTTCTGATGCAGAGGCCTCTGGATCATGTGGAGGCTTATCGTAGTACCTTTTTGTTTTGGCAGTTTTAGTTTTTTCTTGTCCCTGATTGGATAGTGGATCAATTTTAGATTTTATGGGCAATTTTTAGTTCTTCTGGCCCATTGTGGATCTGTACCTATGTGCAACATTTGTTATGATGTATTTTTGGCGATTTCTCGACGGAATGTTCCGGATTACTGCTCTTTCTTTTTGGTTTTCACTGGCCTATGGGGATAATGCGATCTGTTGATGTTAAAATTGTAGAAAGGGTCAATGTCAAAATCGCAGGGATGGGGTTCTTCTATAACTGATTTCTCTTCCCTATTTGGAACTTGTCATCTATGGAAGCGCTCAGGTCCAAATGGTCAGGACGATACTTTCGGTCAACGAGCCCAATTTGACATTAAACATGGTGGGCGGAGGATCAGGACCACGGACAAATAAATGCAATGCAAATGCAATATATTTATGGGAAGTCTTCGTACTGTACTATTTATGTTAAAATAAAGTTTATATTTTTTCACATATTAAAAATTAATAGGATTTCATAACAATTGTGATATAAAAATCAAGATGTAATTTTAAAATTTAATTTTCTATGTAAGGAGAGTTGATTAAATTATTTATTAGTATAAAGGCTATAATAGATAAATTAAATATATATTAAGTAATTTTTTGGATAATTTGGATTTATTAATTTTAAGTTATAAAAAATTTTGATATATAAATCTGAGTCCATAATTAATCTTTTAAACCGATTTATTGGTTTTTACCATAAGTCAAATTATTGATTTCTTTATGTGATTATGAGAGATTTTTCAGCGTAAATCACATGATATTTCATTTGTCCAAATGTTTCCAACCAACTAGTGTGGTTCATGATCAAGACAAGTTGAATCAACAAATCTCGCTTTGCATGTTAAATAGATAAAGCAGAACCTCCAACGACTATATTTCTTGACCAGGTAAATTAATCAACTACTATTTACCATTTAAAGTGATCCATTAATCTTATATCTTAATAGTCATTTATAAGGATTTAATTTAGCTTTAAAGGATTAAAAAAATCATTTCAATTAATTTAGTTATTAAAATTTCATAACTACTAACCTAACCATTTAATTAATTAAATTAAAATAGATGAATTATAATGTGCAAAAGAAAATAAATTTTCATAGCTAATAATCTAACAACTTAATTAATTAAGTAAATTAAAATGAATGAATTATAAGGTAAAGGATTAGATATTTGAATACAAGTTAAGAGGCAAATTTATACATGATTATACAATTTGATTGTACAAAAATTCTATATAAAATAATAAACAATTGCTATGGTAAAAAAAATCTATATAAAATAATAAGCATTTGCAAGGTAAACTCAATCTCGATTGTACAAAATTATCTATATAAAACAATAAGCATCTTTCGGGTAAACTCAATTTCGATCTACAAGTTCAAGTTCAATTATCTTAGTCTCTTATTCCAGCTTTGCCTTGGGTCTAAACATCTATATAAAATAATAAGCATCTCTCGGGTAAACTCAATTTCTATCTACAATTTCAATTATCTTATTCTCTTATCATTCCAACTTTCCCTTGGGTCTATCCATCTATGCATGGGTGTGTACATCCCTAAGCCCACCTACCACCATTTTGGTCTCAACAAATATGCCCTGTGTAATGAGCATATTGACTAAGCACGAGAGCAAATGGGTTGGGTTATGTGAAATAGTTGTAGTTTGGTTATGTTCCCTAGTTCGTTTGCTGATAAATACCCCTATTATTTAAGAAGTAGGTACTTCCCTAGATATATTGATGGGCCAATAACAGATCTTGTTGCCCTGAATCTATTGATGGGCCAGTAGCAGGTCCTGTTACACTGCCAAATGTAGATAAAGATTGAGGATGGTTCCACTTGATTTCATCCATAGACTACGAAATGGGAGAAATTAAATTTAGCCCGATCAATACCTCTATTATTTAAGAAGTAGGTACTGGCATGGATTTGTCGATGGGCCAATGATAGATATCGTTGCCTAGAACTGTTGATGGGCCAATAACAAGTCATGTTACACTACCAAATGTAGATCAATATTGAAGGATGGTTCCATTTGATTTCATTAATAGACTACCAAATGAGAGAAATTAAACTCACCCCGAGATAAATTTAATTGTCATAGGATATAAAATTTTATGTATATTATGTTATATTTATATCTATATCTATATAATTTCAAAATGAGAAAAAGAATTTAGAGAAAGAATTTCACATAAAGTGACCAAAATAATGGGTGGCGAGTGGTTTGAAGAAAATAAATAAGAAAGGGTTGAAAAGAAAATGAGATTAACAAAAAAAGGAATGTAACCATCATGCACAAGTGAAAGGATTTAAAGAATCATTGGGCTCATTGCAACATTGATGAATACACTAAAGAGAAATGTTAAAAGCTTCATTTCAGATTGTATCCAAAGAATCCTTAAAAGGACCATCCCAAAGAACAAGGCAAGTAAGGATAAAGAAAAGGATGAGGGAAGAAAAGATTGCTTATAACATAACATAAAAGATCGACAAAAGGAATTAAGATGATGTGATTCCCAAAAGAAGAATGGCAAGGAGGAGGTAGGAAGAACATGGGTAAAATGGGGTAAGATGTCAATTGGAAGACAATAAAAATGGTTTAAGATTCAAATGGGGTAAGATGTGAATGGGAAGATGATAAAAATGGTTTAATAAAAGTCTTTTGGTAGAAATCACATAAAAAATGTGGTGAAACTTTTCCCTCGTTTCCTATTTCCTCCACAAGGAGACCAAAATGGGTAGGTATGATCCAAAAAGGATCTTATTTTGAATGGCTAATCTTATTTATGCATATTCCCTGCTTCTGCATTTCTTCTTGGTATGAATATGCCTATTAAGAATGGAAACCTAATCACATAGAAAACAAGTTAAACTCAAACAAAAAAAAGTAAAAATAAATAAATAAAATATGCCACAAGTTAAGCAAGACAATGAACACCCGATGAAGCCAATGTAGCTACCCTTTATCACCAAAACAACCAGAGACATGTGAATGTACACATAATATCCATGTAGGTATTGCCACCAAACTGTTATTAGAAAAAGTACTTGGTTACCAAAATGAAATAGTTGGATAGCTAGTTGTTTGGGATACGAACAGTTTTCTTTGTTGGTGGAATTGAAACTTTAAGTGTTTTATGGCCAATGAGGTTGGACGTTCAATCGACTTTAAAAACACATCAAACATATTGTTCTCTTTGTCTTTCGGATTGATAAAAAAAAATTGTAGCAATGTAGTAGAATAGGGATATAGACTATGGAATTGAAATGTGAAGCATTTTATGGCCAATGGGGTTGGAAGTTCAACTAACCTTAAAAACAAATCAAACATATTCTTCTTTTGTCTTTTGGATTGATAAAAAAATTTGTAGCAATGTAATAGAATAGGGATGTAGATAGTTTCTATAGGAGTCCTAATATACATACCACAACTATCCACTTTAACAATTTGTAAAGCATTTCTTTATATACCACTTTCACGATTTGTGAAGCATTTCTTTATATTTGCATTGTATTTACAAATAGAATGAACAAGATAAAGTATGGTCCTTATTAGAGTTTTCCCTCATATGTTGTGTGATATCTTTGTAGCTACTTTGTTCTTTATGTTTTTGTTTAATTCAGTGCATGTTAAGTGTTTCTTCTAATTTTTTAAACTGATAGCTACTTTGTTCTTCATGTTTTTGTTTAATTCAGTGCATGTTAAGTGTTTTTTTCTAATTTTTAAAAATGATAAAAGTAGAGTAGAGCTCTCCTATAATTGCATTTTTATTATAAAAATTCTGCAAATAACTTCATAGAATATTTTGTGAGGAAATAACCATTATGATTTTCCACCTAATTTATTGGTTGAAATATATTGAACATATATTGTCAAAGACAATTTTAAATTTCTATGCGGTTGTGCATGACTAAACTACCTTAGATCAATAATACCAAGAAACTGATTCTTTTGAGTTGCTCCAAAGAATCACATGGTTAAAAATTAAAGAAGTTGTGTGATAATAGGAAGTAAGAGTTTATGAAGATCTTAAACAAAACAGATTTTGGGTTTTCATTTTTTTTAGGAGATGTTCAATTCCCTTCAACATTTCCCTACTTAGAAAGAAAGAGAGTTCAAACAATGTAGCAAAAGGAATCTCTTTAGCTTAAGATATGTTCCCTTAGCCGCTTCCATACATGGGAAACATCTAGAAATAAAGAAAATTAAAAAAATGTCACAAAAATAATTGTTTTAGCAAGCACAACTTATGCTTCTAGACAAACTTCTAGGTAACTAGATTCGATTGTTAGAAACACAAGAAAATCAAACTCAATTTGAATGACTTGACAAGGAGTATAGCATGTCAAATATGGGTTGAAATTGAGATTAAGAAATACTAAACTCAATTTGAATGACTTGACAAGGAGTATAGCATGTCAAATATGGGTTGAAGTTGAGATTAAGAAATACTTGTTTCGTGTGACAAGGGTTGTGTATGGATGACAGGAGGCTTCTTAGTAACATCTCAGTTTGGTTTAAATGGAATCTTCCATATTTCTTTTTTTTTTTTTTCAAAGAAATCTTTCTTCTAATAAATATGCTTCATGCACCGTCATGGTGAGATCAATTGGATAGCTAATCAAACACTGTCATGGTGAGATCAATTGGATAGCTAATCAAACACTGTCATGACTCATCATGACGTCCAATCTCTCTAAAAATGGAAGGATGTTACTTGGTCAATTAAGAGATTGTGGAATATAAGATTGCGAAAAAAGAGTTCAATCTGATCCGTCATCCTCAACACCGAATACACAATGATACTCAGAGTCAACAGCCAATCACCCTATAACGTTGACCCATCATTTCAGACAGTCCATGCCACTTATTTGAGACTATAAAAACATGAACTATCCTACTTGGCATTGATGTTTGGGATATCGGACATGAAAAGAAGACCCGTAACACTATCAGTGAAAGAATGTATTTTGGGTTGCACAAAGGTTTAGGTGGAAATTCGAAGTTAAGTTTGGTAGAGAAAGCAATCTTGAAGTTGAACGGTATAGACTGGGTGACACTTTTAGCCTTTGTAGGATGTTCTTGCATTGAAGTTTCTTTGAATTTCTCAAAACAGATATTATAGCATAAAGCAAGTGATCTCTAACCTAACTCTAATGTTGGGCCACGTACAAATTCAACGAGGTTAACTTCAGTCATCGATAAAATTAGTAAACAAGCAGATATTTTATAAGAAAGTTAAAAAAGGATAAGAACCTAAACTAGCTGTAGTCTCTTTAAAATCCATTGTCATCCACGCCACCAAATCAAATACTAAATTATTAAACCAACAAAGATTTTGACAGTGTAAACTCCTTGCCTGTGAAACTAAATATAAAATTATTAAACCAGCAGAAAGCGTTCTAAAAAGAGACCAGAACCTAAACAGTGTATTTTTAAATCTGCCGAAGCTAAACTCTGCGCGACGGGAATTAAATACAAAATTATTAAACCAGCAGAAATTTTCGGAAATGACCCGAACCTAAGCAGTGTTCTTTTAAGATCTGCCGAGAATCCATATCGCTGACCCCTTGGATAAATTGTTGAATATGTAATTTTAACGCAGCATTTAATACGCCTAAAACCACCAAAGTAAAACCACAAACCCGCGGTAAGTTTCTCGGGATCGCTTTTGCGTGAAATGGTTTTCGTACATAGGCGACCCTAGAAAATATAGTGTGAAATGGTTTTCGTACATAGGCGACCTGAGAAAATATAGTGTTGACGCGTGGCAGAGGCATGACATCACCCTCTGACAGTTTCTCGGAAAGTAAATGTCGATTAAAAAATCTCTTCCGATATTTTCCTGCTTCGTCGGATCTACTCCATCGCTCTCCACCATTGATTGTTCAACGCTGCATACGAGGCTGCAATAAATGTTACGTGGAGTAAAGTTCGGTTAAAAAGGCCTTCCGATATTCACCCCGCCACATGAGATCTGTTGAACCTCACCCCGCCACATGAGATCTCAGCAGAAAATCCATCTCAGATCCGTCCCTGGGAGACGGACTAGGTCCTACAGACCTTAGCAATGTGTGAAGTCCCCCGGACAATGATTTAGTGGACATTGTGCACCTCCCACCAGCTCTTCATTGGACCAACAAACTTTGTTGAGTTTTCTTGAGTGTTCTTGAGTTAGCCTCGAATGTTAGGAGAGATGAATCTGATCCTCAAACTGATTAGCTCCTAGATCTTCTCCATCAGAGCACTCCATACATTGTATCTTTTTATGTTCCTGTATTGTACCTTTTATATTCATGCATTGTATTTTTATAGGAAACATTTTAGTTCTCCCACATTGTATTGATATCATTGTACTCAAGCCTATTTGACCTACTTTATAGTTATTAGTTAAACATAAATATAATTATCTTATCTTATCTTATTTTCGAGTTATTCAATTATTAACTTCAATTTATATCTATATTTTTCTTATATATACTTTTCTTGTTAAGGATAGAAATCAAGAAAAACTCGAAACATAGAATGGACCTTAAAATCTATAGGTCCAAACCACAGCAGGCAGCCGTTGGACCACAGCCTTGGCCCTATCTAAGCTAAAGGTTGAAAGTTTATAACTGTAACATTGCACAGAATCTAAGAAGGATTGAATCTTAAAGGCATTAACCAGGCAAGGGATTCGGATTCAGATAGCCACATCCCCATGGATGGGATTCGGATTCAGATAGCCACATCCCCATGGATGTTTCGTATACCTTTACGCAGTAGCTCAAAATGACTGGCCCTCTTGAGATACAGGGCAGGCTGCAACTTCCTAAGTAACACCCTCCCTGACCCTCTTCTCCGTTACCTTGAGGTTGGGAAGTCTCCACTGGCCCTCCCGAGATACAGGGCAGGCTGTGACATCCTTGGTAACACCCTCCCTGACCCCCTTCTCCGTTATCCTGAGGTTGGGAAGTCCCCACATCTCGGAAAGAAGTTTTGTCCTATCCTATACTCCATCGGACTAGGATTGCGATCAGAAACGCTGCAATCGCTGACTTCCCGTAGGGTTGATAAGGAATTGGTGTTATATTTTAACCTTTATGCTATCTTTGAAATGTTTGGAACTCCTAGTTTCCAAATTTCAATCAGAATCTAACCAGAAAGGGATAACCACTTGAAAATCTCAACCTCAGGATTTCAGGTAGCTGCGAGACCTACGCATCCCACCACTTGAACAGTACACCGCAATATCTTCTAACCAACTTATCAGGGAAATTACCAGCCATAAGGAATATTATTCACACTTCCGGAAGCTTTCCAAGATGAGTAGAAGAGGTAGCCATTGGAAGCTTTTCATCAAACATTATGACCACATTCTAACCTAGTTTTCAACAATCGCTTTTTTCTAAATATTTTTTAAAATGCAGTATTGAATTCCTTTAATGAGAGAATAATTTAGAGAGACGATATCGGATTTTTAAACATGTGCTGTAAAATGCAAATTAGGGAACATTATTAACGAAATTGTAATTTATGGGACGGAGCACATTTTAAAATGAATTTTCATTTATTTTTTGAAATGCAACTAGTGAAGGGGGCAACTCATGAACTGAACTTTTATTATAAAGTAAATTCATGTTAAAAAATGCTTAAGTATTCTAGCTATTTCTTTAAATTGAGCTCTCGTGCATTAAATTTAATAAAACTCGACTCTACAGAAAAGAAGCAATCGTATTTCTATATGGATTTGACAGAAGATCGAGAGGCTGCAGTATTACATGACAAACGGAGGTCGAAGCCATTGTAGAAGAAAAATAGAGGTGCCACTGTAAGGAGTTATTACACATTCTGCGTGGTCCCCGCTAACCGCTTCAATGACACTGTTTTGCCATGAACAGCAACAAGACCAAACTTACAATAACCAAATGCGTTGAAATTGCAGAAAAGGTTAATGTAAGAAGGATCATGGGGTTCAGATTTTCTTTTTCTTTTTCTTTTTAAAAAAGAGAAAAGAACAGAAAAAGACCCTATTATGAATATATATACAGCTTTTTGCTCGCTGAGATTTTCTTTTTTCTTTTTGGTATTCTCCCCGTTGTTTCGAACTCGTGACGTATGTATCGTAAGTGCCCAAATCATTAGGAGCTACCTTTAATCGATGACCCTGATCCGTAAACAAAACTAGGTGGTGGTGGGACATGACGGACAACGAAAAATGAATGAAAATATCTGGATAAAAAGTCTGATTAATTTTTTTAATTAAAATTTTATATATTTACATAATTATTTCTATATAAAAATTAGAATTTAATAAATTTTGAAAAATAATTGATATAAATAAATTAATAGAAAATACTTTGACATAATAATTAATTAAAATTTGATAAGTAAAATATTTATTAATATGGGGATAATAGTATGTCAGATTGTATTAATTAATAATTTCAAATTATTATTAAAATATAATTTAATATTAGATTAATTATATTTATATAAATAAAAATTAATAATTTTTTATAGTGGATGTAGTCAATTAAGTATATGATTTGGATAATTATAATTCACATGAACTTAAGATTTGGATGAGTTTCATCATTATTTATACTTGATTTATTAATTAATTTCATGGATTGGTTATAAAAATCAATTTGAAAAACTATAAAAAAATATTAATATGAAAATTATTTTAAGATAATGTATTTGGATTGTCTTAAAATGTAGATCTATCTCTACAATTTTAATTTTTTTGAATAAAATTCAATTTATAAATAAATTAAAAATTTCTATAAGTTTATGCTTTTTCGATTATTATTATTATAATTTAATAATATATCATTTTATAATTGAATTTGTATTTAAAATATATTTTTATAACATTATTTTAAATTTAATTTACACTAATAAAATATCATTTTTATGATTGAATTTGTATTTTAAAATTATATTTCTATAAAATTGATTTTAAATTTAAGTTACACTATGAAATATGTAAATCTATTTCAACATTTTAGTTATTTTAAAATTGATTTTAAATTTAAATTTTCAACTTTATAAATTAGTTTGTTTATTGAAATATTTTATTTATATTAATTATAAAAACAATAATATTTTATTTATACTAATTACAAAATCATTAACATCAAAATTATTTAACAATAAGCATATACTTTATTTGTACTAATTATAAATATAAAAATAAAGTAATATTGTAAAATAATTATTTAAAATTATGAATACAAAAACACTATACACCACCTAATATATTATATCATTACTTTCTTTATATAAATTATATAAGTATAAAAATAAAATAATATCATAGGATAATTATTTAAAATTAAGAATACAAAATTCTGTACACCACCACCTAATCTATTATATCATTACTTTCTTTATATAAATGATTCAAAATCGATTTAAAGTAATCCCAACAAAATTCATCACACCTTTCGCAAATTAAAATGTAGTGAGACAATTACTTTTTAATAACATTAAAAAAACCAAAAAAATATAACTTAATGTTTATACATTCTTTATCATTGCCCAATTGGCACACTTCTCAAAATCGAAAGGGAGCAACGCAATAATTTTTTTTAATTTTATATATATATATA
>APFE030271539.1:4392-22368 GCA_000404065.3 Pinus taeda | reverse complement strand
AGGATGAGTTCTATATTGAGAGGATCAGTTGACTTAGTTTAACTTAGTCAAGTTCAGTGAGATTAATTTAACAAGTTGATAAATTAATGAGATACAGTTTGTTGATGATTGCATGCATGTGACAACTGTTATTTTCAGATAACTATGTATTCACTCATGGATAAGTGATGCATGCCAGTTATGTCAGAGACCCATTTGAGATCAGATGTGGGACAGTGTACTATCAGATGCTAGGATATTTCTAGTAAGTATTCCTTGCATGGGGAAGGAAGCTTCTTCCTTCTATGACTGCGTAGTTGGACCTGAGGTGATAGCAGGTATGATCAGGCCAATTTACATGTGTTTTGTAATTGGACCCCAATCAAAACTGCATAGGGAAATAGGAGGTTGGACCTGAGGTGCAACCTCTATATACAGGGCTAGGTAGTCCATGAGCTTTATCATCAGAGTACAGAGAGAGCAGGATAGCTTTTGAGCTGATTCTTTTTGTATGTTGTTGAGGATTTCCACTTGATTGATAATACAATGTTGGGGTTTTATGCTGGTGCTTTATTCATAAATATATTCTATGTTATGTGTGATTGGTTCCTTCTTATTAGTTATATCTATTCATGCTTGATGTTGCTTATGGTTGATTAGCTTCCGCAAAGTTTATGGTAGATGTAGATCTAGTATTATGCTTTAGTACATTGCGTATATCAGTTTGATTTGCAGGTGAGATTTCTACATGATATCAGTGAGCTAGCTGATTTGTAGAGAAAATTCTACATCAACTTCCATTGCATTTCCCACTTAATTGTTTAGCATATGTAAAATATTTGGGTTTGATTGTATAATATAGTATCTATTTATTTTAGTATATCAAATATATGTAAAATATTTGGGTTTTAATTGTATAATATAATTTATTTATTTATTTTGTAATTAGAGGAATTGATAACTTGGTTGGTTTTGTACATGCATGATACAAGACCGATTCCAACCGCTATCACTATAACATCTAGGTGTTTATGTATGTCTCTTTCGTAAACACAGATAAATTGGGGGGATTTGAACCTCAAATATTTTGATACATAACACTTAATTTTCACAACACTTTCCAACTGAGTTGTCCCCTTGGGGCTTATAACTTAATAATGTTAATGAAGTGGAGATTTATAGAAATGACAATAATAAATTTACCAAATTAGTTTTTTTCAACATTTTCCATGTAAATAGTGATATATGTCTCAACTTCCATTGTATTTTCCACTTAAATGTACTTTAGTGCATGTAAATGATTTAGGTGGATCCTCGATGGCTCAAAATTCAAAGTTTTTAGAACTTAGCAAAACCAACGTCAAATTGAAGAGCTCATCACAAGCTTTCTAATGGCATAAACGACGCCTCAATACGACTTCGTATGACATTTATTGCTAGTCAAACTTCTAGTCAATGTTGGCACAATGACAACTTTTAGCAGAGTGCCAGATAAATTTGGAGCTTCGAAAAATTTGGCAGTATGACTAAATTTGACAGACTTTGGCCAAATCTGGTGAGATCTCCATCTAAATGTAGTGGCACACTAAAATTGGCAGAACTTCCAATTCTTGTGGTATCTACTAAAGTTGGCAAGACTCATGGCCTAATGGTGTGAGGCCATGTGGCCCAATGAAATGGTGCCATGTTGCACCCACTTGGCTTCCAAATTAGCCCTTGACCGATGAAAATGGGCACACATTTTATTGATGGTTAAGTTTATTGACTGACTTTTGGCTGAGTTCTAAAAATATTGATGGGTTGGTTTGGTTGACGGTTGCAATCAAAACGGGGTCGAAAAGAGTCGAACCCGCACTCACCAATCAAAGACCAACCATCAACTGCAACCCCAATGTAACATACAATGACATTCAACAGTTAATTTCATTGACAAATACAACAAAATGGGTCGTCAACAAACGAAACCCAACATGTCTATTTTGGTAAACAGTTTGGTTAAATTACAAATCCGGCAATTATATCGCAACCGGTGGATGGTCAAGTCTTCGACGGTTACATATATATGAAGAGGTGGATATATTTAACATCGATTTGCTCATTTGATAGCACATAGTGTTAAAATGATGAAGAACCAATATGATTGATGACAAAGCGTTATGTAATTCGACAATGTTATATTGCCAATGACTATTAAAATAGCCAACAGTTACATAGTCCAAGTTACAATGGGCGGACGACGGTTTCTCACGAACATTTTATAAATGGCGGCCTGACAACAGTTTAAATGGCACACAACAGTTGGTGTGTTTTGTTCTTTCACACATGCACACACACACATCGTAACCACCAGAACCAACATGTCAAAGTTTTGAGCGGTTTGATTGACAAATTATTTGGAAAACACAACGATTTGTATTACGACTTACTTTGGGAAACGATGAACACACGGGTAGTTTGTTTATTATAACAAATAGTTTTAAAAAAGAATTGGTTCATGCGTGATTCAAACCCATGATCGACAAGATAACAATACTATATGTGCTGTCCACCATCCAATTTGTCAATGTGGGGAGACCTTGTTTATAATTCCCAATGAAAAGTATATAAACCTTCTTCGTGCGCCAATCAAGCAAGGGGGGTCGCAGAGCCATGAGGGTTGAATGGAATCAACAAATTGGAACCCAGAGCTATGGAACTGCGAGCAGGTGGAACCCTAAACTTGATGGAACCCTTAGCGACGAAACCATTAGGGCATGGTTCCAGTAGAGAATATTCCATACAAAATCTTTTAGGAATCTAAAAGATTCCTTGAGTGGCCATATTTGCAGGTGATGAAATGGGGCCAAGTTGATATTCATGTTAACCATAATTTCATAAGGATTG
Organism: Pinus taeda; assembly: GCA_000404065.3. Taxonomy (NCBI): domain Eukaryota; kingdom Viridiplantae; phylum Streptophyta; class Pinopsida; order Pinales; family Pinaceae; genus Pinus; species Pinus taeda. The sequence continues at coordinate 19,506 of APFE030271539.1, read as the reverse complement.
CAATGATGCAACTAGTTTTTGCATCTGGGCAACGAAATTCAGGGGTCATGGGAGAAACCTGCATTCATCATTAAATTTTGAGCATGAAGTTCAAGACAACAATGCACCTTTCAGAAGTAGGTCATGTTTACAGTCAAAAGTCTCAAGAGGGAAAGATAGATCTACTAGTGTTGTGATTGTTGCAATGCGAGTAGCCGAATTTCAAGACACTCCCAAAAATGGAGGTATAATGATGTATTTTTCCATGCACTTGCATTTATTTTCAATGAGATGAATGAAGTGGCCTCCCCACTATTGAAACAGGGCCTGAAGACATAGTCCACATTGAATGAACTCTGTTATCAAACTTTTGTGTGAATTGTATTAGGATCTCCTTTATGTTGCTTCTTCTTTAAGTATTTTCACATATGGTTTTTACATGGTCTTTTGCTAACATCACTCGAAGAAAAGATATTGGATAATACAGGTTAAACAAAAATTTCAGATCAAGTTTGGTATCAGAGCAATATTCTTGCTAATGTGAATTATGAGTGTGAATGATAACTAGAGATTGGACGCGTAACACAAAGAAGGAAAATGGACATGGAAAAAGCTTTCTATTAAGCCTTCTATAAGAGGGAAGACATGGTAGATATATTGTTTGCAGATCATGAGAAGAGATTAAAAAAGAAAGAAAAGAAGAATAAATCCAAAGCAGAGGACAATGCTTCGGTAGATGAAGGAGAACCTCCATCTCCATCTTCAAGTGAATATTCTTCTTGTTCATCATTCAAATGAGGATATTAACCAGAGAATTTAAACAAATAATGTTGAGTTGAGAAGACTTCTACAAGAAGAACAAGAGAAGAAGAAAATATTGTAGCTTCAGTTATGAGCCATGGAAGGGGCCTTAGAAAAGTTAAAGTGAAGTGAAGTTTTAGTGAAGGCATCATCACCTACTTCAGAATCGACAACTAAGGTAAACAATGATTCTTCAGTTTCATGTTCTCATTATGATGATGATTTTGGTGCTTTTGAAAGACACACCACAAGTATTGGTTTGAAGCTCATTAAGAAGATGGGATATGAAGGCAAGGGCCTAGGAGTTAATGGCCAAAGCCTTATGAATCACATCCAAGTGGTAGAATTACCTCGATATGTAGAATTGGACTGTGTTAGAAATGAAGAGACAAGAGAGTCTTAAAGTGACAAGTCCAAGACAGTGAAAAGAACATCACACCATTCCAACAATCAAGATTGTAGACCATCTCCAAAAGGAGGTGAACATTTTAGAGGAATATCTAAGGCAAGCTCTCCTCGTCAGACTTGTACCAAATACAATCATTCGAGGAAGGTTATGTCAACCAAGAAGGAGTCACGACATAAGGATCCCTCTCCACATCAAGGGAGAAAGAAGTTCAAGAAATTATGGAGGAAGAAGAATCATTACAACCATTGCAACAAGAAAGGACCCCAAAGATATACTTGTTGGGAGCTCCATCCAGTGTTGGAATACTTTTGAAGTAGTTTGGCATGGCAACCATTGTAAATCACATGTTACAAAAATTATTGTAGAAGCGATGACGTGTATAACATCACTTATAAATGCAACATAATGATATTTTGGCTTTTAGTTGGATAGCATACGGTATGGTTTTTGATGTAAAATTGGCCATGAGTGTCTTATAAACTCTTGGAAAGTATGGTTTTGTTTGGGTCTTGTAAGTTGGACATGTATTTGTAACTACATATTTTCATATGGGTACAGTTGTCGGTTTCATCATTCCAAGTTCTGAAGTACAAAGGTGAAAGAAAGGGAATATGACCTGTTAGAGGCACTGGTTATGAAAATCGAGATTGTAGATCATGTTTATATTTTTGGAGGAACAAAATTCCTTCATTGGGGAGGAATGATCTAAGTGGATCCTTGATGGCTCAAAAATAAAAAAATTCAGAACTCAACGAAGCCAATGTCAGATCGAAGAACTCATCACAAGCTTTCTAGTGATACAGATGACACATCAATCCGACTTCATATGAGGAAGTTATTTCCAGTCAAAGTTCTCGTCAAAGTTGGCACAGTGAGATATTTTAGCAGAGTGCCAAATAAATTTGGAGCTCCAAAAAAATTGGCAGTTATACTAAATTTGGTGGACTTCGGCTAAATCTGGTGATACTTCCAGCTAAATGTAGCGACAGACTAAACTTTGAGGAACCTCTACTTTGAATGTATTTGTTAAAGTTCACAGGACTCATGGCCCAATGGTGTGGGGCCATGTGGCACAATGAAATGGTGCGACGTGGAAACCACTTGGTGGCCAAATTGGCCCCATACCAATGAAAATGGGGACATGGTTGATCGAAGACTAAGTTTATTTATTGGCTTTGGCCAAGTTCAAAACATATCGATGGGTTCGTTTGGCTGACAGTTGTAATCAAAACGAGGTTGGTGGGTTTCGAACCTGCACCCATTGGTCAATGGTCGACTGCTAACTGTGACCCCAACGTAACATACAATGACATTCGGTGGTTAATTTCATTGACGTCTAAAACATACCGGACCAACATCAAACTAAGCCCAACATGAAAATTTTGGTAAACAGTTTGGTTAAATTACAAATCTGGAAATTATATTATAATCGATGGATGGTCAAGACTTCAACAGTTACATATATATGAACCAGTGGATATATTTAGCATCAATTTGTTCATTCGATGACACATAGTGTTAAACGATGGACAACCGATATGATTGGTGACAAACCGTTATGTAATTCGACAACATTATATTGCCAACGACTATTAAAATAACCAACGGTTACATAGTACAACGAGTGGATGGTGGTTTGTTAACAACATTCTATAAATGACTACTAACAATGGTTTAAACGACACACAATGGTTGTGATGTTTTGTTACTATGTATATATCGTAATCTCTGGAACTAGCATGTCAAAGTTCCGAGTGGTTCGATTAGCAGTGTATCTGGAAAATATAACAGTTTGTATTACGACTCATTTTGTGAAACGAACAACATGGTTACATGCAACTTGTTTATTATAACAAATAATTTAAAAAAATAATTGGTTTGTGTGTGTTTCGAACTTCTAACCCACAAGGTAACAATACTATATATGCCTCCCACCAACCAATCTGCCAAGGGGGAGAATTTTGTTTATAATGCCCGACAAAAAGTATATAAAACTTTTTCATGTGCCAGTCGAGTGAGGAGGGATGCAAAGCTATGAAGGCCGAATGGAACCAATAGATTGGAACCCAGAGTTGTGGAATCATGAGTAGGAGGAACCTTGAACTTGATGGAACCTTGAGTGACAAAACCTGTAGGGCATGGTTCTAGTAATGAATATTCCATACAAAATCTTTGAGGAATCTAAAAGATTCCTTAAGGGGATAGATTTGCAGATGACAAAATGGGGAAAATTTTATACTCATTTTAACCAAATTTTCACAAGGATCACAATAGAGAAGTCAATTTTTGCATCTGGGCAACGAAATTCAGGGGTCACGATAGAAACCCGCCTTCATCATTAAATTTTAGGCATGAATTTCGAGACAACAATGCAAATTTTAGAAGTAGGTCATGTTTATAGTCAAAAGTCTCAGGAGGATGAGACAAATCTACTGGTGCTATGATTGTTGCGATTTTGAGTAGCTGAATTTCAAGTCACCCCCAAGAATCGAGTATAATGATGTATTTTTCCATGTACTTGCCTTTCCTTTTGATGAGATGAATGAAGTGGCCTTCGCACTATTGAAACAAGACCTAGAGTTGCAGTCCACATTGGATGAACTTCGTTATCAAAATTGTGTGTGCATTGTCTTATGATCTCCTTTATGTTGTGTTTTCGCTGCGACGAACACTCTCCAAAATTTTGCATACACTCAAATTTTGGAGCCTATTGTGGATCTTACGATCGGTCGTTCTGTAGTCACTTCTTGGTCAACTGATGTTTTTTGAGCTCCCTTCTTGGACTAGAAGTGTCAAAGTCACTTGCTCACACACGCTCAGTCTGCAACAAGTTCATGAGAAAATTATTTTATGCAATCTTGAACAAACATAGCACGGTCTGTTAAGACTGTGCCTATGTAATTTCCAATCCATGTTGACAGTCAGTGCGCTCTGACAATTTCTCACTCCTAGCTATGTTTGTACTTTATTTTAGTGAGTTTTTCAAACTATTTCTTTCGCGCACCTTTATTTTTGCGAGTGTCATTTTCATGTTTTTGACTGTCACTTTTGCTTTATTTCACCCTAATTAGTGTCATTTTCATGTTATTTTCACTCCAACATGTGTTTCTTTCATTTTCATTCACATATCACAAGTGTCATTCACACTTTAGCACTTGTCATCTTCTAGCATGTTAAGTGTCACACCATTTACATAAGCTTGTTTTCGTGGTTTAAAGAGGTTATATTTGTGTAAATGAAATGATCCTAACATGTAAACATCTGTCGCACTCATTTCCAAAGTGTAAGGACTGAAAATGAAATTAAACAGCTTATCACTCTGAACAGGATATGAAATCTTTATGAACATGCTCTGAAATTTAACAATAAATTTCATATATCAAATCGAATGATTTGATGAGAAGTACCTACTTGATTTCCTGCAAATGAAGAGACTTCAGATTTTCTCCAACTTTCGCTCCCGTTACCAAAAGACCATAACCTCCTAGCCAAACTAAGTACAACCTAGGTACTTAGTCCAGATTGCTTCTCAATTGCTGCAATTTGTTCCCCCATGCCCAAAAACTTTAGAACAAACAAGGCTCGGTGTTTTCTGTTGAAAAACTTTGTGTTCCAAATTTTCCTCCTCCTTTCAACCTCTCTTCCTCCAACCATCCCTTCCTTCTTATAAGTCTCCGTGCACCGACTTCCTCCATCTCCGTGTCCAAATTATGATACGTGTTGATTTTATAATCAAAATCTGATTTGATTTTATTCGAATATCTTAATTTGATTTAATAAAGTTTATTTATTTATTTTAATGATTTAATTTAATTTATAATTTATAGTTTAATTAATTTTATTTAATTTCATAAATTTTAATTTACTATAGGTGGGTCATTACACAAAGTTTTAAGCATTGTGGCATAAGTGTCGTCACGGTCGTCGCAAAGTGTATCTTTTGTGTCGCACTTGTCGAAAGTCGTCACAAAGTTGTCACACTGAGGGAAGTATGTTTTTCATATGTTCTAGATGATATATGTTGTGTCATTAAGTGTTCTAAGTGTGTGATGACAGTCAAGTCTTATCACTATTCACATCAATTTCATTGATCCCACACTTAGCTAAATTTCAGAAAATTCCCAGCAACTTAGCCTCATCCGACCTTCTTGAACTGAAAATTGCACAGCCTCAACCCTCAATTTGCAACCTTACCTCTTGACATTGCGCAATTCACATTTCCTACCTTCCAGGATTGCGCACTGCGTAATTTCAGTGCTCAATCCCGAGCCTTGGCCTCCAAAATTGCATAATTCAGCCCTCCATCCTGGCCCTAACTGTGCACTGCACAATTTATGAACTCAAGCCCAAAACCTGAGCTCTTTAACTGCGTAACCACCAAGTCTGCTTTTCCTCCCATAACTGTGTAGTTGACAGAAAGAATGCAAAACCATGCATCCTAACTCATTGAGCCTCAAAACTGCGCAATCTTCCTGTACAGTCCAACGTGAACTATGCATTGCGTAGTCTCAAGAATCAAACCTCAGATTTGATCTCTTGAAATTCACAATTGCACAATGACCTTGGCTCCTCTATCTTCCAGAACTACGCAATGGGAAAAATCAGTGTTCAAGTCCTCATCCTGGCTCCTTGAGCTCCCCAACTACACAATCATTTTGCTGAATCCAAGCCTGAACTGTGAATTGCACAGTCTCAAGGCTTAAGCTTGACCCTTAACTGCTTGAGATTCATCATTACATAGTAACTAAGCCTCTCCCTCAGTCTACTGCTTGGTTCTGGCACACTCAATGGATCATCATGAAACTTCTTAGACTAGGGGTTTATCAGACTGATGTCATCTTTTCATGTGTGGATTGCAAATGCAAGAAATCTATCATGTTATGGAAAGATGTTGAAGAAGGAGATGGAAAAGGAGGACATGCTAGAAGAAAACTAAGGAGTTGGGGAGAAAGGATGATCATCAGACAAGAAGACGAAAGAACATTGGATTGCAAAAAAACACCAAATATCAGGACTGTATGAAGAATCCATCTAATTCACAACCCTTTGGAGGGTGTATATGAATACAAAAGCACATATCGAATGAAGATGAAGCATTGGATACATCTCTTATTCAAAATAGAAAAAAAAGCAACAAGAAGGACAAGGCACTGCCACATCATCATGCAGTCCATGTCATGTCTTGTCACAAGTCATCATATGCCACATCATTATTATGGATTATGTAATTATCTATTCAAAATTTATTGTAAAGTGGAAGTCATAAGGACACGTTCAGAATATGAAGAGTCATGTAAATTCAAAAAGTCATAGGAAGTCAAGAAATCATGAGGGTAGTTAAAGGGTCACAAGGAAGGTGAACAATCACCTCTTGGTTATGTATACACCCTCATTGTATGAGAAAGGGACTTTTTGCTGGACAATTGGCAGTGTATAGATGGTTAGTGGTTGTGATAGTGTTAGCATTGATGTCAACCATGATCAACATGGTGATTGGGAGCCCAAGAGGAATCCAATGGTAGCTGCAGGCTTCTAGTAGAGAATCATCATAGTAACAAGCTTATTACAAAGCCATAAAATGATGACTACTATGGTGATTGGTAGTCCAAGCTCAGGAGGGATTCTATGATAGTTTTAGGCTTCTTGTAGAGAATCGTCATAGTAGCATGCTTACTAGAGAAGCCATAAAATGATGACTATGATGGTTGGGAGTTTAGGATTCTAGTCACAAGAAGAAGAGTGAAGGAGCAAAGATTGGCAGAGAGTTTGTAACCATTTTTTAGATATAATATGGGCTAAAAGTATACATTGAAACCTATTCATAGGAAATTTCTCTGAAAATCCTTTCCAACAGTGTGTGGAAGTCTAAAAATTACCTCCTAGATCAAAATTTATGGTCTTCCGAAGTGAGGGACTTGAAGTCCTAAGAAGGTTGAAATATTAGAGGCTGTCACATTAGAGTAGGATATATTGAAGGTCAGAAGAGAGGAAGGATGAATATCAGAGGTCAGAGCACATTAAGACCCTATATTGGAACCCCAAATCATAATGCCATGGAAGCATTGGGATATTAAAGATAAGAGAATATCAGGACATCGAAGTATGTCATATCAGAATATCGGAGGTCATCAACATATCAAAGGTTGGAGCATATCGAAATATCATAACTTATTAACATCTGTATTTTAAGAAGTTATGATATCCATTGTTGCCGAAATTGTTAAAGCACCGAGGGATGATTAACAATGTTAACAAAGGATTTTGTTGCAAAACCAAAGATTTTTTGAGACTCTTTCTCTCTCCTTAGGTAGGACACATGGTGGGATGTCATTGGCTCTGAGAAGCTGATGCGATAATTGAATTCATCATGTCGTGACAACACGGTGGACACGTGGCATCCTGTTTTTACTTTTTCAGTGGACCAATGGGGGGAAATCAGAGTGACATGTGTCACCACTCAAGAGTCACCACGTGTAGAAGTGACGACAACATATCAAAGGTTAATATATCAGAGGATATCATAACTCCAGTTAAAATGACATTTGAAAAGTTATGATAAAGGGGGCTCCAATATTATCTGGCACATGGTCATATGGAGCACAAAGGAACCAAGGGCTAAACAGAGGGAGGTAAGACACGATCGGGGATTCTCAGAAGTTACGATACAAAGGGGCTCCGATATAACACTAAGCCGATGGTCACATGCCCAGTCATATGAGAAAGAAAATGCTCAAGGAGCTAAGGTCCAAGGGGGATAAGGATATCGGAGCTGTGCAATATCGTAACATTTCGATTGTGTAAGCTACGATATGTTGAAGCTTCAATGAAGCAATACAATGAGTTTAATGGATGTATGAGTTGACAACTGAAGATTAAATGTAGTTTGGTAGAGTTAGTTGATGGATTTAGCTAGATATGCAGAAGGCATTGAGATAAAGAAACGAGGACAACATTTAATAGAGAAGGACTGAAGAAATGGAGAAAGAAAATGACTACTTTACATGCATGTCTGGTAGAGTTAGATGATGATTTCTAAGTGGTCATTCCTGAGTGTTGTCAAGATCTTTGGAGCAATAAATAAGCATGGAAGTCATAGTAGAGTGTGTTGGCCGCTTGAGATTAAATTCTCAGTATGGAGGTTTACATAGGGAGTCAATGGAGAACTTGAAAGCCCATTTCTTGTTCAATGCTATGACAGATTTCAACTAGTAGATGCAACGACAATAGGAGGAGCCATACTGAGCTACACTAAGAAAGTATGGACACAGGCAGTAGGGCAGTAGGGTAGTAGAGACAACATTGTGTAGAGTGCACTAGAGGATCAAAACCATCGATTGCCATAGAGAAATAGTGGGTGTATAACATATTGTCGAAGTGTTGAGTAGTGAAAATAGCGAGAGATGTGTGAGCACATAGGGTGCTTGAGTAGCGTGAGTGTTTTGAGAAGAAAAATGAGGGAAAAGCGGATGAGTGTGCAATAGAGAGCCTATGCGAGAAAAGGTAGAGTGCTGAGGATATGTTGCTATGAGAAGCGAGCAAAGAACAACTACATAAGACTAAAGGGAGTGTGTGGAACAACAATGGGCTGAGAGAAGAAGCTATTTCTGTAGCCAACCATATTGGTATTTTACTTGTAATTGTATATGTCTTTGTTTTTGGTTTGAAAATTTTATGATATAGTAGAACAGTGGCAAGAGAAGGTTGGTGCTTTCATTCAGATTAGGTTGGTGCCTCTTGTAAAGTTGGTGCTTACTAACCTAAAGGGGTCGGTGCCTCCTATGAGTGGGTGCTCACAAACAAACTGATGTAATAAATTAGGTGCTTAAATTAAATCATAAACAAACAACAAATTGGTGGCTTTTGCCCTATGGGTTTCCATGTGAAAACACCGGTGTAAAAATGTATATGCTACTCATGTGATTGGTTGTGTGAACATATGAATTATTAAACTTGCTGGTTACTTTCCTTATGAATAATTGAACTCATAAGTAACATAAAATAAAAAAGGGCTGAAAGCATATTCAGGGAAAAGATTTAAGAATCTCACAATTACTGATTCACCCTACCTCTCAGTAATTCCTTATTCCAACAATTGGTATCAGAGCCAAGTTCCTTTAAGAACAGTCTCACCGTTGGAAGGTAGGTCTATAAGGAATTATGTCTAGGCAAGAGGGTCAAGAGGCTTACTCAAGTAGAATACCAAACTTTGACAGGACAAACTATGCCTTTTGGAAAGTAAGGATGGAAGAGTATCTTATGTCCCTAGGAGTAGATGTTTGGACTTTAGTGCTAGTAGACTACAATGTCCCTGATATTCCTCCCACTGATGCAAATGGTAAAAAATTATATGGAAATAACGCTAAAGCTAAGAATTCCATTCTCTTTGATATTAGTCAAATATAACTTGTAAACGTCATTGTAAGTCTACTAAGGAAGTGTGGGTAAAGCTTAATCAAAGTCATGAAGGAGATGACAACGTCAAGCAGGCGAAACTTTAAACCTTCAGAATGAGGTTTGAGAGCTTGAGAATGAGTGAATATGAAAGCATAACAGAATACTTCCTCAGTGTAGAAATTTCTCTATAGATCAGCTAGCTCTGATACCATGTATAAATTCTGCAAATTCTCTACAAATCTAACTCTAAGACCATGTAGAAAATCTGACTGTAGATTAACCCGATAATGCAATATAACTAAAGCAAAATACTATAATCTACTTCTACTATCAAACTTGTGGAAGCTTAAAGATTGAGTTGAATCAAAGCTGAACACATATATCCAGAAGAAGAAGAATCAATGCACATGAAACACATAAAATACTTAGGGGAAAGCCTCAGCTAAAAACCCCACTATCTGTATTATCATACAAGGTGGAAATACATCAGAATTATACAAATCCTTAGCTCTCACAGCTAGCCAACTCTCAGTAAAATCCTCCTAGATTCTCACAGGCAATCAAAGCTTCTCACAAGCCTTCTCCTCTGCCCTCCAAGCTCCTATTTCCTTGCGCAGTTACCTCTTGGGTGATCTCCTTCACCCAGTGTAACATTGCTCTCACACACTGCTCTAACACATTGTCAGAATTGCGCAATCCTCAAGGAATCTTACCTTGACTACATGCATGAGTTTCCTTTATTGGAAAACACATGCAACTGATAGTACACTGTCCTTGACATTTAGCTCAACTGGGTCTTTCTCAGAATAGACATGCATGTGTTTCTGATGAGGGAATCTTCAGTTATCTGGAGTACACTGGTTAAGTGCATGCATGCATCAACTGACTGTTATCTCACCATTAGTTCCTCAAATAGTTTGGAACTAATTTAACTAGACTTAACTCAGTAAATTGAGCCAACTAATTACAACTCAAATATAACTCAATCTTATCTCCTTAATTAAGGGATCATCTCCTTAATTTAAGGGATAACTCTTGCATGAATTCAGAAAGACTTATAACTTGAATTTCTCCAACTAATTAATCCATAATGAATTAATTAATTATTTCCAAGCAGCTGGGGAGACTAAATTTGAATTTAATTCACAATTTTAATTCAAGGACAAATTAAAATTGGAATATTCTGGATTCTATTTTTATCATTTCTTGTTGCTATTTTCAACATTCCCTCTCAACAAGAAAGGAATTAAACTCGATCCCAATCATGAACCTTTGGAATGTTATGCATGCAACAATTCTCTCAAGTTTTGTTGCTCCAACAACTCCAAAAAAAAAAACATCCAACTTGAATCAATATGATGCATCGGTCATCAAAGTCTCCGACTGCTATTGCCTCTGTCAACTGAAAACTTTGCACTCTTGTTGACTCTGCCTTTCTGCACTATTTTCAACCCTTCTCTATGCTCTTTAGTATCTAACTGATCTAGCCTCTCTCACTTTGATCTCTCACCACATCAATCCCACTGATTCCTCTCACTACTATGTACTTTGGGATCCTGTAGTAAGGTGCGATCCATGAGATAAAACCTCTCAATGGACCCTGCCCAATTTCATCCTTCTTGGGACTATCACTTCACATCGCCCCACCTCACACCTGGAGGTATGGATGCATGTGATCCCTTTGCCAACTTGCCAAATTGTGGCTCCTCACAATTGTCTGAGACTTCTTCTAGGGCTGCATGTTGAGAGGTAATTTACTCTCCCTCTCAACCACCAAGTCTCTAACATTTGCCTTGCTTCTCAAGGCTTTGCATGCATCTTGAACCTCAAAAGAATACAAGTTCTTGACTCATGAATCGATCTGTTTCACCTGTCTTGTGGTGATGTGTCTAAGGAATGCCTTTCTTTTACTGAAGACAACATCGTAGCCTTTGTCCTCCAACATCGCGACCAATACCAAGTTCTTCTTCATTCCAAGCATATACTTCACATCTATCAAGGTGATAGGAGCTCCACGCTCCCTCTGAAAAGCAACCATGCCCACTCTTGAAACACAATACCTTTCGTCGTCACCCATCTCTATGCACATCTTGAGGTCTTTCTCCTCCAAGGCATTGAATTAACCTTTATCGCCGGTCATGTGGAATGAGGCTCCACTATCGAGATACCAACCACAACCCATCATCGATGACACCATGCATGCGATGAGAGTAAAGTCCATTTCGAACTGAGAGGCTAATGCCTCACCTTCAGATCCTTCCGAGGATCCCTTCTTGGACTTCTTTGATGGGCAATTAGTCACATAATGACCCATTTCATTACAATTAAAAAATCTCACTTTAGAATTGTCAACCTTCTTCCCTCTATGAGAATAATTCGATTTGGAATGGTAATCCTTCCCCTTCCCTTTCCTTGCCTTACTCGCTAAGGCTAGATTTTCTTCATTGTCGTTTTTGGATGAAGAACCATCTCGAGTGCTCCTCCTGATCTCCTCCTACATGAGATTCGACCACAGTCGTTCCCAATCCAGTAGTTTCTCCTTTCCATTCATAGAGTCCTAGTAGCTATTCCAGCTCTTTGGAAGGCTGAGGATAGTGAGGCTCACCATATCATCATCGACAGTAGTTATTCCCACACTATCAAGCTCATCTCGGTAGGTTGTGAGCTTGTTCAGATATGTGGAAATAGTATCGCCATTCTTCGTCTTGATTCTTCGAAGCTTATCCTTGAGCGCCAATTTCCTCTAGTCTCTACTATTCTGGTAGAGGTCCTTCAATGTATTCCACATTGAATATGGAGTATCCTTCCCATGGTCTCAAACTCCCTCAAGGATGATCCGTCTCACCCTCGCTACACACTTTTTCCACTCAGCCAACTCTTGTGAATTATTTGAACTTGGCTTTGGGATTTCTTGATCAATGAAATCCTTCAATCCATTGTCTTCTAATACAGCCTCCATGCGATCTTTCCATGCTATGTAATTTGAGCTGCCATCCAAGGCATACTCGAGTCTCAAGCCATAAAATGCCATTGACCAACCTGAAGTATGATATGAATTTTATTTGCACCTGTAACCCTGAACTTCAAACTTCGAATTCTCTTCTCAGTATACTGTCCACAACTTCGATAAAATAGGCTCTAATACCATGTAGAAATTTCTCCATAGATTAGCTAGCTCTTATATCATGTAGAAATTCTGCAAATTCTCTACAAATCTAACTCTAAGACCATGTAGAAAATCTAACTGTAGATTAACCTGATAATGCAATATAACTAAAGCAAAATACTATAATCTACTTCTACTATCAAACTTGCGGAAGCTTAAAGATTGAGCTAAATCAGCGCTGAACACATATAACCAAAAGAAGAAGAATCAATACACATGAAACACATAAAATACTCAGGGGAAAGCCTCATCTAAAAACCCCACTATCTGTATTATCATACAAGGTGGAAATACATCAGAATTATACAAAGCCTTAGCTTTCATAGCTAGCCAGCTCTCAGTACAATCCTCCTGGATGCTCACAGGCAATCAAAGCTTCTCACAAGCCTTCTCCTCTACCCTCCACACTCCTATTTCCTTGCGTAGTTACCTCTGGGATGATCTCCTTCATCCAGTGTAACAATACTCTCACACACTGCTCTAACATATTGTCAGAACTGCGCAATCCTCAAGGAACCTTACCTTGCCTGCATGCATGAGTTTGCTTTATAGGAAAACACATGCAACTAATAGTACAATGTCCTTGACATTTAGCTCAATTGGGTCTTTCTCAGAATAAACATGCATGAGTTTCTGATGAGGGAATATTCAATTATCCGGAGTACACTGGTTGAGTGCATGCATGGATCAACTGACTGTTATCTCACCATTAGTTCCTCAAACAATTTGGAACTAATTTAACTGGATTTAACTCAGTAAATTCATTCAACTAATTACAACTTAAATATAACTCAATCTTATCTCCTTAATTAAGGGATAATATCCTTAATTTAAGGGATCACTCTTGCATGACTTCAGAAAGACTTCTAACTTGAATTTCTCTAACTAATTAATCCATAATGAATTAATTAATTATTTCCAAGCAGCTGGTGAGACTAAATTCGAGTTTAATTCACAATTTTAATTCAAGAACGAATTAGAATTGGAATATTATGGATTCTATTTTTATCATTTCTTGTTGCTATTTTCAACACTCAGAGTTGATGAAGTAACCAATATGATTAGAGGACTTGGTGAAGAGGTCAAGGAAGATATGTTTGTTAAGAAAATATAAGATCTATGCCCATGATATTTAATGCCAAAGTCTCAGATATTAAAGAAATGACCAATTTAAATGATCTCAAGATGGACCAGTTGCACGATACTCTCACAACCTATGAGATGAGATTAGGAAGAGAAAAGTTCGAACCTAAGGAAGCAACATCCAAAGTATCCAAAAAGGCTAAGGAGCACAAAGATTATCAATATTTCTCTAGCTGTGAATCTGATCAAGAGTTGGTTCAATTAGCAAGGAAACTGAAGCACGACTTAGGAAAATATAAAGGGAAGTTTCCCTTTAAATGTTTTAGCTATGGAAGAGTTGGAATTTTTTTGTCCAAATTCCCTTATAGATAAAAGGATGAAAAGGAAGATGATCAGAAATTTGGAAACATGTCTCATAAACATCAGAAGATAAAGCTCTATAAGAAAAAGGGGTTCTACTCCAAAGAGGATAGCTTAGCACTAGAGTTAGACAGTGAAAACTCTTTGGAGGATGATTCAGATAAGTATTTATTTATGGATTTGGAACATACTCCGAGAAACAAAGTATTATGGACTCTAAAGATGAAGGAGAAGAAGAAGGAGTAGTGGACCTTGTTACACAACAATTTGTCACTGTCCCTATTACCCCTTCTCCCGCATCTTGGAGGACTCATTCCGAGACCTGTGAGAAGTGATATGACCTGCAAACACTTGCATTATATTCCCCTGTGCATGAACTTCATTTGCCCTGAAGACATCTCCTGCAAAAAACCCATAAAAACAACCTTTTTCCATTGGCACGGTTTCACTGTGCAGCACTCGCACCAATGGGGGAAATCCTCCAAAGAGGGTGCGCCAGTTGGCGCTCTATCACAGAGTTGCACTCACGCCAACCAAAATGGGTAGTGTTTTTTAACAAACCAACAGCGGAAGATTCATCCTAACCAACTCCTGGACTGAATCTATCATGAGTTGGGAGGTTTGGCTTCGAATCTCCATAGAGGGGAAGTGGTTTGCCACCTCTCATGGAAGATTCTTTAGTGATAAAGCCAATCCCATGAATATTGTGGATGATCCCCACTCCCCCTCCTCTATCTATAAAATCTTGCCCATTTTCCTTAGCCAAGCTAGTTCCAGAGTTCCAGAGATTGAGAATTGTCAAGTTACCTTCATGCTGCAAGAGCCTTCTTCATTCCCATAAGGCTAAATCTAAGTAAGGAGATTCTTGTCCAATAACCAAGGAGAGAGAGGCTTGTTCCCATTCCCAACAAGCTTTGCAAGA
>APFE030271533.1:0-15669 GCA_000404065.3 Pinus taeda | reverse complement strand
AAAACCCTAGATAATAAAATAATAATATTTTTTGTGAATGCATGCAAAATATCTTTTTTAAATAAAATCGACGGATGAGATCAAGAGATGTCTTGATCCTCATCAACGGTCGAGATCATTTCAACATGGATCACTCGAACTAGCCGTTGGGATCATTTCCTTTATATAGGGTTTTAGGAGGTCATTTCAGATCATCCGATCTGTGAGTCTGTACTGAAAAAGCTCTCTTGTAATCTGATTTTCTAGTCAATAAAAAGACTTTGGGGTTCATATCTGGCTGGTGTTACTCTCTGGAATTGCTGTGAGATGTTTGTTTTTCTGCATATTTCAGTTTTCAGCAGTTAATAATAGATGGTTTTTCAGAGCATTGTGAGTACAGGTATCTTGCTCACGTGCTAGGGTTTGAATGTTGTAGGGTTTCTGGAATAAGGGCAGGTATCTCCATTATTTCTTGAAATCTGGCAACATTTCTTTCCCTCTTTGCTAATGTTTACTTGAGGTGTGCAGGAAACCCTTTGGGTTAAGGGTATTTGTGGGCGTTTGGGGAAGTTCTGAGTTGAACCAGCTGACTCCCTCAGGCTTTTCTGTGCAGAGCCCAGCTGATTGTGCCCTGGGTTAATCTTTTAAATTTTATTTCGTGCTTTGCATTGAGAGATTTTTTTTTTTTTTATGTTCACAGTGAAGTTCAAATTTTGATATATTGAGAATATTACTACAAATGATTGATAAATTTGGTTGTCCAGAGCTGTAAATTTTGTGAATTATTTTTGGGGGTGATTTTTTTTTTTTTTGATTCAAATCAAAGCCTGGCAACAATACTCTATTGCTCAGATCCTCATCGTTCTGCCTGCAAAAAAAAAAACAAATCAGGCATCAGATCAAATCGCTGTTGGCAATCTCTCCGTCCGCCGTCAAGACTGCATTTTTGTTTTTCTTTGATATATACAGGCCAAGTCCTTTTTTATGAACGGTAGTTTCAGTTTAGGGAGATCGACCCTCGTCCCTGCCATCGAACCATGCTGCCGCTGCTTCTGTCTGCTACCATTGCACCTGCAAACTTCTACCATCAACCTCCAGCCGCTCGAGCCTTCAAACCTTGCGTAATCTTGTTGTGGTGATCTGCGAAAAGGTTCCAAGCTCCCGCTAAGCCTGCACGCAAACAATCGATTTTGGTTCTAGGCGTTATGCGTTGGTTGACTCTTCATCCCCATCGATTTTTTGCTCAGGGCGTAGGCGTTAACGCAGGTGGAATCAGTCATATTTTACTCGTGGTTCCTATCTGAAATCAACTCGATCAGTGCAGCCGGTGGGTTTTTCCATCTGCAGGTGCGTTCGTGGCCCTGAGATCCGTCGATGTCCAGGCTCCTTTTCCTCCTTTCCGCAACCCGCAGGTGAACGTGGTCATGTCTTTCTCGCGTGGGTAGAGTTTGGGCATGCGTTCGTGGGTTTCGATAGCGGAAGTCAGGTATAGCGTAAGTTTAGAATCAGCGTCATTTTTGGTTTAATGTTTGGTAAGTTTTGGTTTTAATTCTTTTGTTTCTTTACGTTTGTTTTGTTAATTTTTTTAGTTTCATTTTGATATATGTTACATAGTTTAACTTTGGTTTTTTTTTATTTTATATATATTAACTAAAAGATCTATAAAATTTCGTAGGGTTTTAGTTTTTTTTAGACTTTTAAAATTGGGATTTTGATTTTATAGTTTATTTCTCTTAGGTTTAAATTAGATTCTTAAAAAAAAAAAAATAATAAAAAAAAAAAAAAAAAAAATAAAAAAAAATAAAAAAATTAGTTAGGGTTTTAAGATTTTATTTTTTGATTTTAGGGTTAGTTTAGATTCAAAATATTTTTTGTTTATTTTGTTTTAAAATAATAAAAAAAAAAAATCGTAAAAAAAAATATAAAGTGAAAAATCAGGTAAAATTTTTTTTTAGGGCTTAAGATTAAATTTTAATTTTTGTTTTAATTTTGTCAGAAAAGCTATCAAATTCATCGTGGAAAATTATTCTTGCCAGATTCAACGGTTTTCAATGGTTATTTTTCATGCTGAGATGTAAAATTCTCAAGTCGAGACACAAAATTGATATTTGGTTAATAGTTTACGATTCTTGTGGTGGTATTGAGCATTTATCCTTTTTTTGAAGTTTTCAGTTGCTGGATATCGTTTTGGTCCTGTGATCATCTAGCAAGTAATCGATTTTATCTTAAGGCACTGGTCTGCTAAGTCAATCAAATTCATCTAGTGCTTATCTTATCGTGTCTCGTGTCTCCCAACCAACTGGTCGACAGTTGGTCTTCATCATCTCACAGGGTCTACCCCCCTTAGCCGTGGGAGACAGGCTTAAACGGAGGGATCGGGGATCAGAGTGACAGCCCCTGGTCTGAGCGTTGTTGTGTCAATCTGCACGACAACAAGACCTCTAATTTATTCAATTTTCGATTATTTTCCTTCATTTCCCTCCTCACATACAACCTGTGACCTTTCACTTTCTGTTTCACTTAATTTCCATTATTTTCGCAAATAATGTGCCAAAAATACCTTTTTTCATTTCCAAGGCCTTAGCCAAAAATACTTTTCTAAAACATTCTCACCATGAATTAATTAATTATGATTAATTAGCCATATTCCCTAAGTTTAGACTTAGGAAACATTTAAAAACAACTAATAATGTAATTAAGTCGTCTTTAGGTGGAATTTTCAAAAAAGATTTCTGGGTTTTGGAGATCCCATATATTCTAGCCCCTCCACAAAATTTTGTGGCTAGAGCACATCTAATGCTACAAAAAATAACACATCATGATACTACTGAGACAAGGAGAAAACTGGGACTGTGGGCCATTCACAAGGGTACTCCAGGAACTTGTTTTGTATTAGGGCAAGCATAGCTGGTTTTAGGGCCCAAATTAAGTTTTTACCATCTGATTGATGCAACTTGGAGAGGAGTGAAGCAAGTTCTTCTAGTTTGAGAAGGGCTTTCACCGTGACCCTCATGTGTTTCAAATTTGTCCCAAGTTTAAAGATTTTGTGTCCCAACTCATTCTCTTTCTGTGGCAGCTCTTGCTGTAGCAAAGTAAGTATCCCATCAGAAAGGGATTTGTTGATAGTTGCTGCTAGTTTATTAAGGGAGTCTATGAAGGTTTGATCCATGTATTTGTTTAATGATGGCAAGTATATCAAATTGTTTTTATATGAATATGACTAACAAACTTCCCCAACATAAGATATAGGGCATGCTCATCAATAAAATTAAACCTTAGCAAAAATAGATGACGCAAGACTCAACCAATACCATAGCATATGACCAAAACATACAAAAGTTATGCTCAGACTCAAAATCTGTAATGTCCAATAGTGAAAGTATATCCTGTCTTTTCAAACATTAGCCCCAACCGACTTATGGATCATGACATGCTCACTTAGCATTCACTCTGGACCTCTCATCATGTGTGAGCCATACAACAAGAAAATCCTCACTCTATAGCAACAGTGAAAATATATAACTTTGACCGGAAGCATAATTTTTTTTTGCAATATAGAACAAGACCTTCACAATTGACTAGTGACTTCCTGCTATAAAAATTAGGCCATACATACAAGAAGTTATCAAAAACATCAGTTGACACTGACCATTAATGCTATGATCTCTACTAGTCTGATTTTTAATATCAGAATACAAGTATCTGAGTAACATATGACAGAAAATGATATAGACCCGTCATAACTTGTCATACAACATGTTTTGTACCCAATAATTATGTTCCTCGGAGCCAAGCGAACACAGTCAAAACCACTTCTATGTCCATGTCCCACCAAGATTTGGAGCGCTCCTGTTTGTGTGATTCAACAACTATGCAGACTCTCTTCACTTTGATCTTTGTTCTGATGCAGTCACTTAATCCTTGTACCCAAGTGATGGCGATTGAACAATGAACACAGTTCTTTGCAGTCAGACCATGATACATATAGCTCACATGAAACCACAATATATCGACATCTTTGACACTGCCCAAAACTCGGGTTACAGTTCAGTATAGAAGAAAGCCACGACCTGCTTTGAACTGTGCTAACCACGAAAAATGTAGCATGCCCCATAGCCAGCAAATGACACTAAATCAATCCCTTCAAAATGTTGCTATAAGACCCTCTCAAATTGAGAAGATAGCTATAGTGAAGTGGGATTCTGCCTATGTCCAAACGACTTCATTTTCCTTTGACAAACTCTAACAACGTCCACAGGCTGCCACGATTAGCGCACTTGTCTGTCACCTCAGACGCATGTGCTCTGGTTTATACACAGTTAAATATCTTCAACACACAGTGCAACAAACAAAGAATATGCGATGCTCGTCCTAAGTGTATTCCAATGACTTTGACCAGATTTACCTCAAGAAACTAATTCCAGGGGAAATTTCTTTCTCGGCAATACTTAACCTCCGGCAAATAAAGTGACAACTGATCAATGCCTTCCTCCTCTCAACAATGGATCGAGACCTTGCCTTCAGGGAGAGACTTCGTCACCACGGTTGCGATCAACAATTTTGGATGTAAAAGAATTGGACCATGCACACGTCGGATGAGAAGTTCGTGGGATTTGACCTAGTGCATTCACTTGTTGGTTGTTGTTCTGGCAAACAAACTTGGATCGATCTTAGATCGAACATCATAGGTAGTTCACTTCATTCTGCCCCTCTAAATATTGCTTGCCTTTGAAATCTGTTATGACGGATTTACAATGAATATGATGACTCTACTTATACCGATTGGTCAGACCAACATGACCACAACCATGGGGTTTTTCACTGGTAACATTTGTCTGCTTTAAATTCGGCTCCAGCACTTTGACTATTGCTTGACGACACAATGAGATTCGGCATTATGATGATAATTCAGGCTTGGCCCACTTTTAAAATAATGTGCCACGATTTATTAAAAATGATATTCGAACCCTAAGTTGCAGGAAACGTAGGGGGAGGGGTCGTTTCCGTACATAAACGAAACAGAAACGCGTTTCCACGTACTGTACGGCGTGGAAACGCGTTTCCGTCCGTACGGGCGCGTTTCCACGCTGTACGGGCCCCGTTTCCCACAAAATAACACTTGTTTTAATTTTTTTTTTTTCTAATTAATTTTTAATTTTTTTTTAAGGTTTCTAATCACTTCTAGAAACCATTTCTAAAGTTATAAATAGCAGTGCCTCTCATTCTCTCATCATTATGATTGCACATATATATATTATATTTTAATGTTGTTTAAATATATATATATATATATATATATTATATATATATTATATATATATATATATATTATTATTATATTATATATATTCGCTGTTTCCCCGTTTCCAAAATTTGGGGGAGGTCGCGTTTCGTTTCGCTTCCGCGTTTCGTTTCGCTTCCCCGTTTTCTCCGTTTCGTGCAACTTAGTTCGAACCCCTTTATAAAATAACTTCAATACGACCTTTTTTTTTCAATTTACTCAAACAACAAAAATCAGTTCTTTAAAAGAAATAATAATTCAATTCTTAAAATTTTAACCCTTTGCAAAATGGAAAAAAAATTGATATATGTGGGTCGTTTGCAATAGCCAATATGTCGTACAATCATTAAGTAGAAGACAAATTAGAGAAAATTGTCTAATACTTACTAATAAATTTCTTGTAGGATGGCCAATAAAAATTTCTCCCAAAAATTTTGAAATAAGTAAGCAAGTTAAAAAAAATTGACATTTCTTGGTGTCATTGCAAATAATCCCGAAACCCTCGAATCATAATCGCTGCAACTGAAAACCTGCAGGCTGAGCCAAGATTGATGCTCTGATACCACTGTAATGTTCCAAATGCAAAATTTTAGCAATTTCTCGAAATTTTTAACGCAAAAATATTTCAAATAAAATTTTCATTTATAAACAGACGATTTTCTATGTAATATTTAGCAACATAGAACTACAAATAACAATAATGAGAAGAAGTAATCTCAGCTTTATTTATAATATATAAAATGGGGTTTTACATGCCGAAACAACTGCTATAGCTGAGATAGAACTGGCTTCAAGAATCTGCTCTAATGCTGGATTAGCCTTCCATCAAATCTGAACTGAACTGCCACTGCTAAGCTCTCATGTGAATTCTGGATGAATTCACCAAAGGGAGATGGGTACTCACCCAATCTCACCAAATCACCCAAGGGTTTTCGTTCTGGGGCTACAACGAAGTAGAGAACTAAATTCTCAAACCTCTTTTGCAAGAAGAAAGATCAAATCCAAGATGTCTCTTAGTGGCCTTGTTCCCTTTTTATAAATTTGAATGACCCCTCTAGAACTTCCTATTTTATTATTATTTTAATTATGGAGCACTTTTCCCTCTTTCTATTTTAATTAAAATATTCTTTTTAATGTGGGAAAATGATAAATTGGCCAGTATACTCTCTTCGACCACTGAAAGCCACTTCTTAGCATCCCAACCTGTAGATATTCTCGTTCTAGTTCCAATGAGCTATTACACTAATGTTTTCCATCAATTAATCCTCTCGGAATGCCACCTCGAGCACAATTAATTAAGCTAGGCTCCTACTACAAATTGTTGAAAGTTCTCGGAATGCAACGAAATGAAAGGAAAATTGTGCGAGTGAAGGAATATGCCAAGCAAATGCCATTGGATCCATAAAACCTCTTCAAAACTCCCTTAGAATCCCTGATGACATAAACCTGCTCCCATGATCTAGCCATCCCGTGCCCTGGAAATCCACCTTGGCTGTACTATGGAGGAGAATAAAAATGGGGATATGACACTTTGGGGTATGTGGTGAGTGAAAAACCTCGAAAATTGTTCACCGCTAAAAAGTGAGAATAATTAACTAAGTAAGAGAATAAACTCCAAGGTGTATTCGTTTGTTGTTCAAGTCTCAACATCCTAGGTTTGTTACGTTATACATAGCTTTATGCATCATGCTAGTGTCATGTTTACAATGTCCTTGCAGGGTTGCGGAATCTGAGTACAAAATGAAAAGAGAAGAAAGGCGCTTAAGAGCCCTGATGAAATATGGAACTTTGAATGATATGAAAGTGCAAGAGCGCCCTGAGATGTACTTTGGGAATGGAGTTTAAAAAAAAAATCAAATGCATCTTTAGCGGTCCACATTTGGCTCCACATGGGGACATGTACTTTCATGAAGGCATGTGAGAAACTGGATTTGCATTCAACTAAAGTATATCAGTAGAATCCCGTTCCATAATTCATAATATAAAATGAAATACTGAAACAGAAACACTAATCTAACATGCTGAAATAAAAACTACTCTAATAACATGAAATAGAAACTAATCTAATAGCAGAAAATGAAATCTAATCTAAGAACAAAAATGACCAGGAGTAGGGTTAGAAATACTATACAAAGATGCCCCATGGCATTAGATGTCTTTGGTGAAGTTCATTTTGAGATATTCAGCCTACTCAGAAGGAAAATCCATAGGTTCTTTCTCTAATGTGCCCTGTCCAATCTTGACTATCTTGGGACTTTGACTTGCCCCAATGTTAACTTGTTTATAGACATTAGTTTCATTATTTTGCCTCTTCCTTTTCGTTTTTTGATTGCCAACTTGTTAAGGCTTGATCGTATTTATCATTGATGATATATCTTTTACATCTCTCTTCTTTTTTTTTCTTTTCTTCTTGGTTAGTGTAATGATGATGAAACTACTATCAATCCATTTGCCTTGTCTTGCAAATGCTTAGATGGAAGATTTGGAATACCTAAGCTTTCTATGTTATATGCCTAAACTCTTCATTCTGAATTTGTTCTGACATGGGTGGTGGATGTTAGTTTTTGTAGCATCAGATGTGTTCTAGCCATGGAATTTTATGGAGAGGATAGAATACATGAGATCTCCAAAACCCAGAAATCATTTCTGGAAATTCTGCCTAGAAGTGTCTTAATTAGATTATTAACCAATTTTTAAATATTTCCTAAGTCTAAAGTTAGGGAATATGGTTAATTAATCAATATTAATTGGGATAAGACCTGAATCATCTAGAAACTCACATGGATCGACCCAAAAATGATCCTATCCATTGATTAAGTTTTAATCTTGGTCGTTGATGCTCCAATAGTGGATTATAAAAGAAAGTTGATGTGGTGATGGAAATCATCTAGTGCAAATTCTAAGTTGCCCAGGAAATTCGATTTTCTCAGTAGCAGCAGCTCAGTAGAGAAGATAGAGCCAGAGGGTGAGTAGCATGTGGAGTAGGAGAGCAACAACATTCCGGGAGAAAGGTTTTAGAGTCTGGAAGAGTAAGGAAGGTTGAAATCTTCAGAGGGCCAACGTAGGGATTGCGCAGAGGTTAACGCAGGCATCTCACACAGAGCTTGGAGAAGAAATTTCGGAGGCATAAAATCGCTGTGGGGTGAGGAAAAATTCTCACAATATATTTTCCAGTGTTTTCCTCAGATTAGATTTCTAGTTGGGCATCTAAATTATTGTACTCATATTTGTTGTTGAATATTAATAATAAAGTCGTCATCTATTGCACTGGTTTTCCCAAGTTGGGTTTTTCTGGGGACAATTGTCCAAAAATAACTGTGTCAATTTTAATGTGTGTGTGCTAGAATTTCTCAGTTTCCAGTATTTTATTTTCCGTTGTATTTGTATGGTGAAAATTTCAACTATGATTTTATTTGATGTTTGCGTAGTAAAGAAGCTGCAGAATTAATTTCTGAGTTAGAAGTATAATTTCCAATAGCTGCAGTAGATAGAATTTTTACATGGTATAAGAGCTTAATTGATCAGCCATGAATCTCAGGAGCACAAAAAGGAATTTCGTTGTTCAAAAGGAGCAACCGATGAAATTCCCAGAGAGACTGCGCAGAAACCATATCAGGTAGTTCGAGTTGCTAAGGCAGCAATTCGATTTTTTCAATTGAGAGGAGGCAGGAAAATTGAATTGCCCAGTTAGTGATTCCAATAGTCAGAGGGAGTAGTTGTGGCTCAGTTCTTTTCTGAAGAGAAAAACATTAGTTGGATGCAGAAAAGTTTTGCTGTAGGCTACAAAATTGACGTCGGGAGGATAAGAGAAATAACACACTAAATTTGTTCCAGTTTAGCCATGGACGAAAGTAACATTCATGAGACTTTAGATTTGTCTTCTAGATTGGAAGATGGATTTCCTCGCTTAGCAGGATCAACTTCACAGGGAGTCTAGTACATAGACAGTGGAGCTTCAACTCACATGAAAAGGGTTAGAGAATATTTCTCTAGCTATAGAGAGGAGCAAATGGATTTCCAGATTAGTATGGGAAACAAAACAAAATGTACTCCAACAGGGAGAGGTACCATAAATTTTCAGGAGTCAAGAGCAAGCACCAATGCTTCAGATGTATTGCATATGCCAGGATTGGGTATGAACTTGATTTCAATATCCCAGTAACAGGATAAAGGGTACAATGTTCACTTTGTAGGGAGGAAAGTGTATGTCAAGCATCCAATATGGAAGAAAGTAAGACAGATTGGAGTTCGAAGTAACAAGTTGTACTAATTACAAATCGATTCTCCAATGGCACTGATAGGCAACAACAGTAGCAGTGGGAAGGAGCTGAATGAATTATGGTACAAAATAATGGGACATCTACATCATGGATTAGTTAGGATGCTCAAGGAAACCGTAACATGTGTCCTTGAACTAGGGACTAAACAAGATGATGTGTGCAGAGGGTGCGTACTTGGCAAGTATGCTAAGGCGGAATTTCCAAGGAGTGACAACAGTGCTGATGGCATGTTAGGACTTATACACTCAGATTTTTATGGCCCAATGTCCACTAGAGCTCTTAGCGGTGCTAAGTATTTCGTCACATTTATTGATTATCATTCCAGGAAACCCTGGATCTTCTTCTTGAAGACCAAGGATGAGGTCTTTGATCGTTTCAGAGAGTTTAAAGCTCTCGTGGAGAATGCAACAGGGAAGAAGATCAATGTACTTTGCTTAGATAATGGTGGAGAGTATATTGATAAAGACTTCACAAATTTTTGTGCGAAGGAAGGCATCAAGGGAGAACGGAAAACTCCATATAATCCACAGCGGAATGGTGTAGCGGAGCGGAAAAACATAACCATTATTGGAGCTGCAAAGGCTATGTTATATGACCAAGATCTACCCAGATTTCTGTGGGCAGAAGCATGTAACACAATAGTGTATATTCAGAATAGGACTCCTCATAGAGCATTGGGGAAGAAAATCCCAAAAGGAGCCTTCACAGGGAAGAAGCTTCAAGTTAGCCACCTCATAATTTTTGGCAGCGTTGCCTATTGTCAAGTGCCACATGATAAAAGGACCAAGCTAAATCGAACTGCAGAGAAGGGGTTTTTGTTGGGTACAACGAAACCTCAAAGGCATTCAAAAACTACATTCCTAATAGTAGGAAGATAGTACTAAGACGAGACGTGAAGTTCATGGAGGAACGAACTTTCAGGAGGTCTCAAGAGATGCCTGCTAGTGATCAGAATCAGTCAGCAAAAGCTCCTTTAGTCTAGCAGTAGGGGAAGCCATAGGAGCAACTAGTGGGACAAGAAGGAGGATAGTCACAAGGGTCAAGTACTGTGACCAGTACCAGTATTTCCTCAGGGACAGGAAATTTAGGGAGTTCTCAACAGATGGAGCAACAGAGACAGGATGAGGAGGAGCTGGCAAAACCACCCACAACTAGTGGTCGTGCTAGCAAAGAGGTTCATTAGACATTGAGGGATGCAAAGGCGTTTATTGGGACTCCTAGGACAAGCAAGAGACAACATAGACAACCTGGTAGACACCAAGCATTGGTAGATTAGGTTACAGAACCTTCCATCTTTCATGCGGCTGCACAACATCAGGTGTGCATAGATGGCATAGTAGAAGAGTATAGCTCTATCATGACAAGTGATGTTTGGGAGGTAGTGGCCAAGCCAGAAGACAGATTAGTTGTAGGTTTTAGATGGATATACAAGATCAAATATGCAGTAGATGACAGTGTGGAAAAGTACAAGGCTAAGTTTGTGTCAAAGGGGTATGCACAAAAGGAGGGGATAGATTATGAGGAAACCTTCGGCCCAGTTGCCAGATACACTTCCATCTGATCAGTTATATATCTAGCAGCTCAGATGGGATGGCAGATTACTAGTTGGACATTAGGACAACCTTCTTGAACGGAGTGATAGAGAAGGAAGTGTGCATAGAACAACTAGAGGGATTTGAGACTCAGGGGAGGCGCACACATGTGTGCAAATTGAAGAAGGCTTTATATAGGCTCAAGTAGGCTCCTAGGGCATGGTATGGTGGAATTGACACCTACTTGCAACAGATGGGGTTTGTCAAAAGTGACGCAGATCCCAACCTTTGCTATTTGATGGAAGAGGATGAGCCCCTCATTCTAGTTTTGTATGTGGATGATCAATTCTTTATAGGATCACCAGGGTTCATAGAGGATTGCAAGAGGAACCTGGCAGTAGAATTTGACATGATGGATTTGGGGTTGACGCACTATTTCCTAGGGTTGGAGGTGTGGTAGAAGGATGGGGACATTTCCTTGGAAAAGGAAGATACACTACATATATTTTGAAGAGGTTCAGAATGCAGGATTGCAGACCCATGTCTACACCCATGATTACTAACTGGAAGATGACAAGGATGTCGACCCCACCTTGTATAGACAGCTCATTGGGTCTCTCATGTATTTGGTCAACACTAGGCCAGACATTTTCTTCGTAGTTAATACCCTTAGTGAGTTCATGGTGAAACCGAAAAGGGTACATTGGACAACAACAAGGCATATTCTATGATACATTTGAGGCACAGTCGAGTATGGGTTGAAATATACTTGAGAGAATGACATCAGACTTTGTGGGTACACAGATGCAAATTGCGTAGGTAGTTAAGTGGATAGGAAAAGTATATCCGAGTACTACTTTAGTGTTGTATCAGGTATGGTTTCTTGGTGTAGTAGGAAGCAGAAGTCAGTAGCATTGAGCTCTGCAGAAGTAGATTATATGGAAACTAGCACAACTATGTGCGAAGCTATATGGCTTCGGAAGCTGCTAATAAGCTTGTTCAGGTAGAGGATGGAGGCAACCAATGTCTATTGTGATAATCAGAGTTGCATAAAGCTCTAAGAGAATCCAGTGTTTCATGACAGGTTGAAGCACATTGATATTCGGTGTCACTTCATCAGAGATTGTGTATAGCGAACAACAGTCCAACTACAATATGTTCCCATAGAAGAGCAAGTTGCAAATATACTCATGAAAGATCTAGGGAGCGCTAAGTTCGTCTATTTCAGAGAACATATGGGTATGGTGGAGAGCCTGTTTCAGTAGCAAAGACATGCTATTTTGGATGTTGCAGTTACAATAGCAATAGATAAAGAGGGAGTTGCAGTGCAGATGCAGTGTTGGCAGTGTTTTTGCAGAGTCAGCAGCAGCATATAGGCAATGTATGTTAGAGTTGCGCAGGGGTTGGTGGGCAGCAGTAGTCAGACATCAGCAGCGTGATAGGAGATGATGCAGAGACAGGGTGTTGCTACAGGGGGCAACAATGCTAGAACACATTCCTCGCTAAGAGGGAGAGTTATTTTTTGTAGCATTGGATGTGTTCTAGCCATGAAATTTTGTGGAGAGGCTAGAATACATGATATCTTCAAACTCAAAAATTGATTCTGAGAATTCCACCTAGAAGTATCTCAATTAGATTATTAACCAATTTTTAAATATTTCCTAACTCTAAACTTAGGGAATATGGCTAATTAATTAGATTTAATTGAGATAAGGCGTGAATCATCTAGAAACTCAAACGGATCGACCCAGAAATGATCTTGGCCATTGATGCTCCAACAATGGATTATAAAAGAAATTCGATGTGGTGATGGAGATCATCCAGTGGAGATACTTAGTTTCCGAAGCAATTTGATTTTCTCAGTAGCAACAAATCAACAGAGAAGATAGAGCCAAAGGGTGAGTAGTGGGTGGAGTAGGAGAACAACAACATTCTGGGAGAAAGTTTTCAGTTCTTGGAAGAGTGGAAGGGAGGAAGGCAGAAATCTTCAGAGGACCAGCATAGGGACTGCGCAGAGGCTGACATGGGCATCTCACATACAGGTTGGGAAAGCTATTTTGAAGGAAGAAAATAACTATTATGTGAGAAATAATTCTCACAATATTTTTTTAGTGTTTTCTTTAGATTAGATTGCCAGCTGGGCATCTAAATTATTGTACTTTGATTCACTTATGAACATTAATAATAAAACCCTCATTTTTTGCACTGGTTTTCCCAAGTTGGGTTTTTCGGGGACAATTTTCCAAAAATAACTGTCGATTTTATTGTGTGTGTTAGAATTTCTTAGTTTCTAGTATTTTATTTTCAGCATTATTTGTATGGTGAAAATTGCAGCTGTGATTTTATTCGTTGTTTGTCATAGTAAATAAATTGCATAATTAATTTCTGAGTTAGAAGAATAACTTCGAGTAGCTGCAATAGATATAATTTTTACAATGGAAAATTCGTCAACACTGCATCACTCCCTAGCTTGTATGACCCATGAATAATTTCATTTTTGGATTTC
The DNA here is from genome assembly GCA_000404065.3 of Pinus taeda. NCBI lineage: Eukaryota > Viridiplantae > Streptophyta > Pinopsida > Pinales > Pinaceae > Pinus > Pinus taeda. The sequence goes on along the minus strand of APFE030271533.1, from coordinate 2,091 downwards.
CTTGTAGCCTCAACATGATATCTTCGCTCTAAATCCCAATCAAACCTAACAAAGGTATGATTTATCATGGTGATGGTGGCTTATGATAGGTCCATTTGAAGGCTACCACCTAACTCTGATGCTCATTTCCTTGATAGGAGCATCCCCCATGCATCAGGCACATCTATGACAACAATATCCATAGTCATTATTTTGTCTGGGTATGTTGCTAGGAAAACCTGTAAATCTTTAATTAATCCCCACACTTCAATTCTTTTTGAATCCATGGAACATGTGATAGGGCCTGGATACCCTTAAGTTCAATTTCTCCACGACTTTCTTGGCCATGGCATTTGATGAAGCCTTGAATCTATCATTCAATTATGTAAAAGATCATTCACCATCAAAGAAATGAAGAACGGTTGATGATCTTCATTCCCCACATAACAATTCATACTCTTTAGTATAATTTCCTCATCTTATGGTACGTCGTTAGGCAATTCTTCCCTTTGAGTAACTTCAACGACACTTAGCAAAATTTCCCTCTGAGATGGTATCTTCAAAAGCTCTGATACTGGGATGGAAACCTTTTCACTATTTATCCAATCACTCAGGTCAAAGCTCATTTCTGAAGTAGAAGGAGAAAAATTGTTGTAATTACTTCAAGTTTGATTATCCCTTCTTTGATAAGTCACCCCTTTATGTGTGGCCAGGGCAAGAATTTGTCCAAATGTAGGCTTTTCCCCAAAAAATTTAGTCACATTATCAAAATTTGCAATCATATTATCAACCCCACAAGCATAAGACCCATGATTGAACTCTTGATTTCTTTCAATAGTTGCAACTTGATTTTCAATGGAGAACTTATTGATTTGACCACTTGCTCCCATGTGTTCACCTCCCATCATGCCACTTTCAATGATACTCCTTACAATGAGGCATGTGGCTTCCTTGTGAAACTTATCACATGGTCTACAATATGGGGGAGCTTGATCCACCATATTGGTGGACTCCAATGGATTTGGAGGCCTATAGTCTTGTGGAAGGTTGCTATTCTTTTGCCATCTATCATTGGACCTAGGTTGGAATGTTTGTACTTAAGACATTTCCATGTTGACCAACCTATTTTGCATGGCACTTATTTTTTTTTGCATGGCCTTTATTAATTGGGCTTGGTTGAGCTCCATGTTCTTTATCATTTGTGTTAGCTCCTTGATAATATCCTTATCAATCTCCTTTGCTTCATTTTTCCCTTTGGATTCATCTAATCTTGTAGCTCCTTTATTGAAAACAGGGATCTCAGACTTTCCCAACTCCATTCTATATTTTTCTAGTTTTAACTTTAAGGCTTTTGTTTGGGCATCATTCAAATTTCAAGGCCCCTTTATCCTCATCTCATAGGATGTATCAACAACAAAAGCGTCGATATAATAGATTAAAAGAAACTTGTCAGGAGGTTTAACATCTTGAGGTAAACTCTTCACAATATCATTAAATATCTTGTTAAGCTCCTCAACTATCTCTTTCTCATTCTTCTTAATATAGCTAATGGCATTGAGAAAATGCCTTTTCTCTTATCTCCATACTTCTCATTGAAAGCATTAATAATCGATTCTAAAGAATCAAAAGAGTTAGTAGGATGCTCAGTGAACCAATCAAGAGAATCCTCATCTAAAGAGAGGGTAAAAAGTCTCATCTTAACATCCTCATCATTAGCATTATTACACCACTTGCTCACACAAATTCCTAAGCTGAGTCTTGGCACTAATGGCATTGTTACCTTGAAATGAAGGCAACTTCTCAATAGCTTTATCTAGAATATTATTTGGATGGCCATTATGTTAGCCAAGTTACAAGGACAAAACAAGTCATTCATGATGTCTTGTTCAACTTAACCTTGAAAGAGAAAATGGATATTATAAATAGACTCCTGCCTAAGATTAGCAAGAAGTTTACTGTGAAAATTTCTAACTCTATTGCAGCAACTGGAAATTACTCTTCTAACTATAAATTTAATTATGCAATTTATTTGCCAGGACAAACAACGAATAAAATCACAACTGCAATTTTCTCCATAAAAACGCTGTTGGAAATAAAATGTTGGAAACTAAG